>CAJQUW010014580.1:0-129732 GCA_907163375.1 Prostheceraeus crozeri | reverse complement strand
TAATTGCACCTGGAATGATCACTCATTTTGACGCGTTACGATGAGAGGCCCATTAGAGGAACGCGCGTGAAATAATTGGTTTCCTGTCTGATTAGTTTAATCGTACCAGTGCCTTATCCTATCATATGCATAAAACTATTGCTACATGTAAATCTTATTGTTGATAGAGAACATTGGCACATTGTATTTATTTGTTTGATATAGGCTCTTACAGCTTTAACACAATCACGAAGAACTAAAAGCAAATGCCCTTTCAAAATAATACTTTCAAGTGACCCGAAAACTTGTAACATTTTGCGGTTGATTTGGCCTTCAAATCTCTTTCTGAGTTTTTGATTTGTATAGTTTTCAAAATAAAGCAATTATACAAACAATTGACATTTCAGAAAATAAGATCGTGCCCATTTGTACACATGGAATCGACCGAAATGCCTAAATGTTGTTGTCTAAAAAGAGATTTCAACCACGTTGCAAAATATGCGACGGCTATTTTGAAGTGGAAAATGCTTTCTGGATAATGCTTGCGATCGCGTCGACCTTCTTTAAAAAATTTCCCCGCGACACATAAAACACGCTGATTCTGCACTACATGCTTAGCGGAAAATATAAGCCTCCTCAATTGATTGAATCAAGAAATTCATCTGCGGGCGTGCTCTCGTCCACAGATAAAATTCTTGTCCGGATCAATATCAGTGAAGCTTCGCACGAATCACATTTTTCGATCCTATAAATGGATCGGGCTCAGGGACCACAAAGATATGGAAAGGACAACCATGTCTTTACTCTGATGGCAAATTATCTCATGCAGCGCTTTCTCTCTATCTATTGTGGAAAATTTTCTATGAATACTATATACGGGTATGGCATCAAACGAGTATTGATTAATAGTTCATTTAACAAGTGTCTTGCCTGGAATCTTCCCATTTGTTACAAAAACGAGTCATGAAATTCCACTAGAATGTTGAGCATAATAGTGGCCCTAGGGCTGAGCCGAAGGATTCTGTTAGCTGAACTATTCAAAATGTTCAATGTCAAAAATAACATGTCACTTGGTTAGTGGCTCCATAGATCAATTGAACGAGTAAAGTATATTTACAATTTATGATAAGTTGAGTAGTTTGATTGAATATCATAGTCTGATGAATGTCTATTATTAACTAGTACTTGAATCAATTCATTATGATAAAAGGTCTAAAATATTAAACATATCTAAAATGTCAAGCAGTATCCCAATGTAAATTAAAGAATAAAACTCACAAAGTAAATAGAATACATAAAAATTGCATTTTATGACATAAATTAAATATATGGACATGTATACTGAATGTGCATGATTTTGAAAGATGTCCCTCAGACTTGAACAATGTTAGGGCTTGTATAATTCCTTGGCAGCCGTAGACGCGGCGTTTCACCCTACAAGTGCGTCGTCAGTAAGACTCGGAATGGAATGCTTAAATTGTTCAAGTCTGAGGACATCTTTATAAGATTCTGCGCCCAGGCGAACTGGCACTCTGCAATCTTTTATGATTAATTATTATCAGCTGCATGACTTACTCGCAAAAGGGCGATTGCATTCCTTTTTCAAATTTTCTTCTTTGGCTTCATGGAGTTGCTCTTCACGAAGGCCATAAGATTAAGTTAGAACACTCATGCAGCGTATTGTATCGGTGGTCGTGATATGTTTAAATCGGTATGGGGATAAATTCTTGTGGAATCGCATTCTTAAAATTTCAAATTGGGATGAACTTCAAATTCGTCGAAGAAGTTTAACTTACGTCGTTCGCTTTGGAACTGGTTTATTCTCCGTGTCGTGCTTGAGTCCGTGATGTCCGTCAAAAAGTCCGATTCTTTAAAATGCCGCGAACCGAAGCGTGATTACTCATGGTCCGGCACAAAAGTTTTCACAAGATAAACGTCGCAGCCACAATTTGAGTATCTCCCGGTGTTATACCAAAGTGAAAATTGATGCAAAGTTACACTCGGATTTTCCACCTGAGATTTGTAGCGCGTTTTACAGCCCACAGCAGAACACTTGTAAGGCTTCACAACGTTGGATAAAGTGTGAAACAGTGAATCTGCTACAGCACATTTCACTCACAGATGATGTAAGTTGAGGGAAACATTTGATGAATCACCAATACAGCTTCCACTCCTTGCTTGTATACAGACCAGAATGCGGTTACCCGGCGGACATTGTAAGCAGCGGTGAGGAAATCTCTCCGCTGCTTCGATAAGTCATGGGCCTCTAATCGTAAAGCGAGTGGAAGAAATTTGGGAAGTGATCATTCCAGGTGTTAATACATATCTAGAATTCCATGCGCAAGCATATGCACACAATATTTACAAGTCATTGCAATTGCCAACAAAGAAACCTCTGCGTGTGCAAGCGAATCGCCATTCAATAGTACATCGCTGACGGCGTTGAAATGTTAAGTCTGATCATGGACTTCTAGATAATAGCACCTGGACATGAAAGTGATGGATGAGAAACGGCCGACTTGGACTTGGCAAGTGGAGGCCAGCGCTGCTGTAAACGATATCAGTTGTTTCAATCCTCATCCACTCCACACGGCATGCACGACTGTCAAAAATAACTTGATCGATTGAAACTTACAGTAACAACGAACGGTGGTGGAGTAGCATTATAGATTGTTGAAACACAGCTTCGCTTTTATTTTATTTCTTTTATCATCTGGAAGTCCATGATCTGATGAAGACAGAAAATGCCTTACGTCATCAGATTTCCTTGCATGTTTCTCTCATCTGTCAACATTGATTGATAAATCAAAAGAGATCGAACACTAACTGAACGGACGGATATTTGTTTTCTGTGTATCTCACCCGCGGCCACTGCCGGGTAGGACCCCCCCTGGAATCCGCCTCTGCTTCGGTGTAATATTATGATAGTAATATCATGCCTACTTAAAGTACTTAAGATGATTGATCATACTAATTAATCATTACAGTTTATGTACGTGTATACAGGGCCCAATATGTGTGTAAATAACACAGCCTTATCAATATGTGTGTCTTTATTAGTCATCTGCTATACATAATCTGATAAAAACATTATCTCTCTAAATTGGTATTTTGGTGTCGAAAATATTTGATGAATAATTTAATTGATCAACTTTCCATGATGAATTCTTTGATATACGCCCTTGTGATTGCATATTACATCATTATGATCATGACATACTTTTTAGTATTAGAGATGAAATTTCCGAGGGATGAATTTACCGGGGATGAAATTTCCGAGGGATGAATTTACCGGTGACCGATGGACGTAGCAGCTGCAGGACTGCCAGAAATAAATCAGGTGTTATCTTACTCTCATTCTCGAAAAGTCCTTCAGAGTCGTCATTTATACGTTATTAGTAGTAAGCAAGTGACAAACACTCGACCGGCGCGCCCCCCCCTCTGGAACGGCAGAGTGTCGTGGTGTGCCGGCCAGGTTGGTTCACGTTCACGAAATGTTCGCTGACTCCCCCCCCTCTGGAACGACAGAGTGTCGTGGTGGACTTGGGCGACCGCCAGGATTAGTCTTGAGGCTATAGTGTGTGATGTTTTTCGTGCAATCTGCTGAATGTTGGGTTGTAAAATGGGCTGTTTCGAGTGGAAGGAGTGGTCGGATGAGAAAACGGAGGCCAGATTCGGATTCGGCGTGAAATTCTGCATCCGTATGGTGAGTTTCAAGTCAATCGGAGAGAAAAATTTTCGCTGACGTCCCCCCCCTCTGGACAGCTTGCTTCGATTTTGGCTTCCAGTGGACGGATTTTGTCGTGCCATAGCTCGTTTGAAAGCTAAGAGTGAGAAAAATTCACTGAAAGAATCGGCTTGTTCCTATCTGTCTTCGTTTAGATGTGAGACGCCATTTAAGATTTTGGGACATTGGCGAAAAACGACAGAGTTAGAATTTGGGACGTTTTGGGCTCTAGCTTCAAAACGAAGCATCGGATTGGAAAACGGATTTCAGATTTGGAATCAGCGTGAAATTCTCTATCTGTATGGTGAGTTTCAAGTCAATCGGCGACAAAAAATTTTCAACATTTTTCGAAAAAACGACAGAGTTAGAATTTGGGACGTTTTGGTGTGTAGCGCCCAAACGAAGCATCGGATGGGAAAACGGAGGCCAGATTCGGATTCAGCGTGAAATTCTGCATCCGTATGGTGAATTTGAACGCCATCGGAGAGAAAAATTTTCGCTGACGTCCCCCCCCTCTGGACAGCTTGCTTCGATTTTGGCTTCCAGTGGACGGATTTTGTCGTGCCATAGCTCGTTTGAAAGCTAAGAGTGAGACAAATTCACTGAAAGAATCGGCTTGTTCCTATCTGTCTTCGTTTAGATGTGAGACGCCATTTAAGATTTTGGGACATTGGCGAAAAACGACAGAGTTAGAATTTGGGACGTTTTGGGCTCTAGCTTCAAAACGAAGCATCGGATTGGAAAACGGATTTCAGATTTGGAATCAGCGTGAAATTCTCTATCTGTATGGTGAGTTTCAAGTCAATCGGTGAGAAAAAATTTCGCTGACGTCCCCCCCCCGGCACCGATCTTCCAACTTTGGTTCTAGAGATCGTAGAAAGTCGTGCAATAGCTCGTTTGAAAGCTAAGAGTGAGACAAATTCACTGAAAGAATCGGCTTGTTCCTATCTGTCTTCGTTTAGATGTGAGACGCCATTTAAGATTTTGGGACATTGGCGAAAAACGACAGAGTTAGAATTTGGGACGTTTTGGGCTCTAGCTTCAAAACGAAGCATCGGATTGGTAAACGGAGACCAGATTTGGAATCAGCTTGATGTTATTGTCCAATGAGGATCATCATCCAATGAGAATCAAGCATTTCTTTATAAATAGCGAGCCTTCCACAGTGAGAATCATTCCATCGTTGAATCATACGAGTGACGGACGCACATTTTCTCTCTCTAGTTCCCTGTTCTATTATCCAACTAAAATGGTAAGTCGCTACTTCCCTCCCTCTCCTCCCTTGAACGTAAACTTAATACAATCTTTTTTCATTTTCAGGCATCTACTCCATCTGCTGCACTAGTAGGACAAAATGGCGGTCAAACGTTACAAGGTTCGCTACGGTCAGATCATCTACAACTGAGGCCAGTGGAAGAAACAACCAAGGTACATAATCCTACACCGCTACAGCGTAAATTTAAACAAGTCTTGCGTTATGACGATCATAGCGTAGTACTCCAAACGGGAATGCTCCCTTCCACGGATGTCAAGATAATGCGCAATCAGTATGGGGACTACATACTGATCCCCGTGAGTCCATACATTCGCCGCCAACTTGATATTATTGAGGAGTATGTGACATTAAATATGGACATTCCTACTCCTCTTGCTCAAGAGTGGAAGGCTAGAGATGACAAGGATACTCCCTATAGAAAGATTTGGGATGGTAATCACATTTGCCTACCGGTATCACATTGGTGTACTTACTATAAGAAGGAGGGAGATCAATCAATACCCATCAGATGTGATGAGCTCGGAGAAGGTACTTGGGATATCCTTTTCAAAGTGAATGGGCTATATTATGGTCGGCATAAGGATAATAAAATAGCCTCTCTCTCCATGCATATGGAATCCATCCTATATATTCCAAAACCACCCAACGTGGACGACATAATTGATCAAATCCTTAACAGCAGTGGTACGAAGCGCAAGTCGGAGAAGAATGCTGCATCAAAACGCAAATCAAAGAAGGAGAATTACTAGTCCTTTCCTAACTCTACCCTATGACAATTCGCTTATGTGCTTTGAGTGTCGTAGACGTGGTCTTATTAGATACATTTTACTTCTTCGTTGCCATCATATCATTTGTGTATTTTGTCGTGAAAAGCATCGATGTAATTCTTCATTTTGTAATATGTTATAGAACGTTTCCTTAGATGTGTAATTTCCGTTTTAGGCTTCTATCATCATTTTTATGGATTGTGAGGGTGAACCTGTACAGGAGCTTAGTGCTATTGCTATGAACAATTGGACATATCAGATTGTTAGTGTCTATCATCAACATGCCAACTGCGATCCCAATGTTGATCAATGGGCGAGAAAACACATTCATGGACTTAATCTGAAATATTTGCAAGACTATGGCTTTTCTTGTGAGAGTGCTCTTCTTATTGACTTTAAACGATGGTTAGCTGCTTTCAATGTTATACGCATCTTTTGTAATAATCCTGGTAAGGAGAGGAAAGTATTTCCCAATCTAATCATTGATGATATTTTGCTCCCGCCTTGGGATAGTAGAGTGAATCAACATTATCATGAAGTCACGAAACGTTTTAAGGATTTGTGTGTTCCTATTTTGTCTGTTCGTTGTAGTAGCTACGTTCATAACCAATGCTTCTTTCCTCCTTACCTCAACACTGCCAAAGTCCTGTATGGTTATCATTGCTCGCTGTATGATAGTTACCAGCTGTATCTATTTTATCTCTTTCAAACCATTGATTTATAATGCATGCTTGTTACCGTTATTCAATAAATGTTACTATGAGAAGAGTTGTTGTTTTCATGCAATGGATGGGTTAGATAAAGGGCGATCATGTCTTTCTCAAACGACTGCGGAACATTACATTTTCATAGGCAAAGTTTGAAAGGAGCTGTTCAAGATTATGTGATAAATTTTCATAAAGATGAGACCGAGATCGAAGCAGTGGTCGATGATGCTAGCACTCTATTTCTAGAGTTAATGAATACATTCTCTGATAGCATTATCATGGCGCGATTAGTTGCGAAAATTAAGTTTAGTCATTTTGGAAAGGAAGAGGTGGAAAGTCGCTCTTTCCATTTTGCTTCTTATTCAATGGAAGTGGTAGATCACCCCGAAGAATTTTTTAAAAGACATATGATAAAAATTGCTGAACGTCTTAACGCATTTAACCATCATGGTAGCAGTCTAGTGATTGAAGCGATTTCAGATATTCACATTCAAATTTCCATAAAGAAAAATTGAAAATGCAGTGGTACTTGATTGTAGCACAACTGGTTTTCGAGCTATGTCTGCTCACTCTCGAAGTATATTCCTTCTGTACATGCGTCTATTATTTAGAAAAGGCTAGCAAATTCATATCTTCAAAAAGACTTGCTATAGACATCAGTAACGGTGAAACTATGTGTTGCGATGTATGTAAGCGAAAGGATGGAAATGAAAAGCGCATCTTCAAGAGATGTAAGCATGCTTTTTGTCAACGCTGTTTCATACGTAATTGCATTCAACTTTGCCAATGTAACCACTGTGATATTGCTCATTTCGAGTGTCACTTATGTCGCAATAGTTAGTACCTATGCAAATGTGGTAAAGATAGGTTTTAGCAAAGACTAACACGGAAAATGGCGAAACGTAAAATGACGAAACGTAAAAGTCAAAAGTTTTCTTCAGCCATTCAAGCTCTCCGACGAATGAAAGCAAATCAGCGATACAATGCTATACGACATGCTAACGATAAATTCATTTGTGAAATTATTTCTCATGTGAGGAAGTTGAGGACGAAGAAATTAGCGCCAAAACAACGAAAGTTACTTAAGCGATATGCTACGAAATTGCGTTTCATCTCCAATCCTAAAGTCACCCTTCAAAGAAAGAGGAAAACTCTAACACAAAAGGGCGGTTTCCTTTCAGCAATACTTCCAATGATAGCTCCTGCCGTGGGCAACCTATTGGGTAATATCTTTGGCTCTAAGCGTTAATTATGCAAATGTTGAATCTCAAAGTAATAAAATGGATTTCAGACTTCAATGTGATAAAGTTCTGACTGTATCAGGTCCATCTCATGCAGGTAAAACTGTTTTCACGCTGAATTTATTGGATAAAAGATGGGAGTTGTTTAAGGAACCTATCAATCGAGTGATTTGGTGTTATGGTATTTATCAACCGTCGCTGTTTCAGGAATTGCAAAGTCGCAACTTTATTCGACATGAAGGAATTATTCCAGTGGATAAACTTCAGTCTAATGATGTTGTTGTATTGGATGATTTATTAAAAGAAAGTAAGAATTCAAAAGATGTTACAGATATGTTCACTCGCGCAGCACACCATAAAAGGTGCTTTATCATCTATATCACACAAAATTTGTTTCCTGATGGAAAAGAAGCTCGTACACGAAACCTGAATACACACTATTATGCTATTTTCAAGAATCCGCGAGATAAAAGTCAATTTGAAATTTTAGCGCGACAAGTTGCACCCAGAGGATCAAAAGCCTTAATTGAAATTTTTCAAGCAGCTACTGAAAAACCATACGGTTACTTATTCATTGACTTTACGCAAGAGTGTCCGGAAGAATTTAGATTTCGAAGTGATATTTTGAAAACTCCCATGATTATCTACAAACTATGAGTTCTTATTCTCGCATGATTGTTATTCCTCAGGATGAATATGTACAATTGACTGCCATGCAGCAAGTAAAGCAACCTCTTGCAAATCAAATGTATAGGAAAGAAATAGATTATCAGCAAAATGTTCACATCAAAGATCCACATCGTGCTGTATTATTACAATCGGAAACTGTTGAGCAATTGAAAAACTTGAAGAATAAGATGCGTGACTCTGTATCGACTGCTACACCTTTAGCATCTCGCGCACATGCCATATCTCTTTTCAACAGTATTGAACCCCATCTCAATGTAAATGATAGAGGAGAAATCATTACAGATGAAAATAAAGTGATTGATGCTTCACGTTATGAAGACTTGATTCAGTATGCGACACGTAGAAAGCGCCGTCAGGGCTATGTTCCACCTGGTTGGTCATACTTTCTTAAACTATTGAAAAAGCATAATGTGCCAAAATTTGCTTTAAATAATGAGACATTGAAAGAACTTGATTCAACAGTGGCTACTGCTCCAATGCTTCAGGCGATGAAAATGCCAACAAATTGGTTTAAGACGTCACCTGCTACATCCCCTCCCACACTCACTAAGCAAACAAGAGGAAGAACTCGACGTAGATCTACATCACCACTAAAACTAGTAAAAGGAAAACGTAAAACAGCTCCTCCTAGGAAATACATGTTCTCAGACTATTAATATGAAGCAGATGTGTTGCTTGCCATGTAATGAGCCGCCAGAGGTGAATGTCGTTGTCACTTGCACTTGCTGCGCCAGCTCTCATAATGAAACCCCTAAGCAATGTGAACACGATCGCAAAACCGCTAAAGCTAAATGCTGCAGTTGTTGTAAATGTAGAAAGGTAAGAAAACAAAAAGATGAGAAGGAGGAAAAAGAGTCAGTCGTCATCGACTGAACGTTTGAAGTCAATCTATTATGATGTAAAACATCCGGCAGGATTTGCATCTATCAAGAAATTATCAAAAGCGAGTGGTCTTCCACAATCACAAGTGAAACGATGGTTAAAGGGTCAGGCTACCTATACACTCCACAAACAAGCGAAAAAGAAGTACCGCACCCGCCATTATATTGTTCATGACATCGATGAACAGTGGCAAGCAGATTTGTGTGATGTTGCCTCCATTTCAAAACATAACTCGGGCAATAATTTTATTTTAACCGTCATTGATATTTTCTCGCGTTATGCGTGGGCTCAACCTTTAAAAACTAAAGAAGGGAAAGGAGTAGCAAAAGCATTCCAAACAATTTTTCGAGAAGGTCGCATTCCAAAAAGAATTCAGAGTGATCAAGGAAAAGAGTTTGAAAATCAGCATGTGACAAGATTATTTGAGAGGCATGACATTGAGTTGTTTAGTGTAAAGAGTGCTTATAAAGCTGCACTCGTTGAACGTTTTAATCGCACATTAAAAAATCGCTTGTGGCGACATTTTACTGCCAACTTGACACAAAATTGGACAAAGGTTCTACAAGATACACTCCATGCCTACAATCACTCTATCCATCGTTCTATTGGACTCAGACCAGTAGATGTAAATGCTGACAATGTAGATAAAGTGCGCGAATCATTCCAACGTAAACGCACTCATGTGAAAAGTGATGTGAAAATTGGTGATAAAGTTCGTATCTCAAAAGTGAAAAGTGTTTTTGCTAAAGGGTACCTTCCGAATTGGACAGAGGAGGTATTTACAGTATCAAGGATTAATCAAAAAGACTCTCCGACCACCTACAAGTTGAAAGATTACGATAATGAAGAAATTGAGGGTAGCTTTTACCGCGATGAGATTGAGGTAGTCACTGAAAGTGAAACATATTTGGTAGAGAAAATCATTCGATGTAAAAAACGGCAAGGTGAAGAATGGTGTCTTGTTAAATGGACTGGTTATCCTTCAAGTATGAACTCTTGGATGCGTCGTGCCGACATCTTTCATCTAAGTGATCGACAGTGATTCATGCAAAGTTGTAACTAACAATGTTTAGGGTTTGAGCTATGAATCCAACTGTCTCATTTTATTCACGACCCTCCTATGTAAGTGGTGGAGGACAAATTTACATCGGCGCTCGCCGCCAACGTGGAGGTAGCATACTTGGTGCACTGAAATCTGTTGTAGCACCTCTCATATCCAATGTCGGTAGATCTTTAAAACGAAATGTTTTAAGTAATGCCGTTGGCTTTGCTGGTGATGTTGCTAGTGATCTTTCCAGAGGTAGAAGTTTTAAGAGCAGTTTGTTGAATCGTGGGAAGGAACGCGGTTTAAAAACATTGAAGCAGACCTTTGCTGGTGTTACTCAAGGAAAGAAATCACCTAAACGAATGAAAAAAGGAAGGAGGAAACATCGCGGAGCTGGTAAGGTGCGATCTTCAGTCAAAAGGCATTCACGCAAACGTCGCAGAGGCTCTAATCATTCATCAGGCGCTAAACGACGACGCTGCTATAACTTCTAATCATGGAGTGTAAAACTTCCGGTTTTTGTTTGTTCGATCAACAAGCCATACAGACAGATATTCTTAGTTCAAGTATTGTAGATTATCATCCTCGAACAGCTGAGAATGCTGGCCCCATTGAATTTGTTATTCCTGGTGGTAGTGATGACTACATAGATTTGAGTTATGCGATGCTTGATTTGAGGTTTAGAATTCAGCAAGCAGATGGAACTGCTATTGACGATGCACATAAAGTTGGACTGAACAATTTACCATTGACTACATTACTTCGTGATGTTTCTCTAACGATTGGAGAGCAGCAGGTGGAAGGTGGTCAAAGCGATTATCCCTATAAATCATATTTCAATCATGTATCACAGTTTCATCCAGCAGCACAAAAAAGTCATATGGAAGCCATGGGATGGTATAGAGATGAAGCAGGAAAATTTGATGTTGAAACAAACAGTGGCTTTGTAAAGCGATCTGCTATGATTAAAGATAGTAGAGTATGTCAGCTATATGGTCCGCTAAATTTAGACTTCTTTAGACAGTCAAAGTTTTTACTCTGTAATACCAGCATGCGACTCAAGCTGACATTGAATAAGCCTGAATTTGCGCTGAATGCATTTGCTAAAGTTGACAATTTTAGAATTCATGTGGAAGATATTGCACTTTACATTCGTCGAGTAGTACCGAATCCAAGTGTCATTAGAGGACATGCTGAAGGTCTTAACCGCCAAAATGCCATTTACCCCGTTCAGCATACAAAGCTTCTCACCTTTACAATTCCGAAAGATCAAAAGAGTTTCATGAAAGATGGCCTCTTTCCATCGGAAGCACCGAAGCTCCTCATGGTGGCAATGGTTGAAAATGACGCATTTAATGGTAATATAAAGAAGAATCCTTTCAATTTTAAACACAATCAGTTAAGTGAAATTGCTTTACGTGTAAATGGTGTGAGTCATCCTGGTCCACCCTACAAACCAGATTTTGCTGCGGATCAATTTATGCGCAGTTATGTTGATTTTATGGATGTCTTTGGCTTTTACAATACGGATGATACCAACGGACTGACTATGAAAGAGTTTAAGAGTGGATATACTATTTATGCATTTGATTTGACTGCTGACAGCGATATTAGTGCACCCTATCGTCAAGCGAACGTGCCTCATAATATTCGTTTGGATTTGACGTTCAAAAGAACACTACCTGAGACGATCAATGTATTAATTTATGCAGTCTTCGATTCAAATATTGAAATTACAAAGTATCGTGACGTGATTCTTCAGTATAATCGTTAATGAGTTGGTTGACTGCTGACGATATTAAGACTAAAGTGCAGCGTAATGCAGACGAAGCGACGTTGAAAGCTTTCGATAATGTCTATTCACTCGATACCTTACCACCTGCAGTAAATCACTATCCCATCTTTATTGTGCTAAACACTCATTCTCAGAATTTAGGCGGTGAGCATTGGAAAGCGATCTTTATTGGAGAAGACCGACGTGGTGAACTATTTGACTCTCTTGCTCAACCTCCAAATATACCAACACAGCAGTGGTTGAGAAAACATACGCGTCAATATCAGCGAAATGAACGCATACTACAACATCCACTTTCATCAACGTGTGGTGCTTTTGTACTGTACTTCATCTTAAAACGTTTACATGTATCTCGATTTGCATCTATTATTCAAAACTTTTCATGTAATCCATCCTCTAATGAAAAAATGATTTGTAAGTTCTATCATGATTTGAAATAAAAACATCATGTTGGAAAAATTGTTTTTTATTTTACAATCCGCTGGGTACGTACATACTCAATGAGATAGTCTAGGATCACATTTGCTTGTACATGAGATTTTAGTCCAGTAATGATCACTTTACTATTATGAAAGATTGCCACATGTACAGGTAACCAACAACTAATGAGAGCTGCAGGAAAAAGTTCGGGTTCATAACACAAATTGTAACTGCTGGTACGAATCTTCAAAAATGATACACTTTCACTCAATTGAGTAGAGATCACCATATTGTCCACAGTCAGATTCGACATCACACACCTCTCCCTCTTCCATATCCGACGTAGTAGTCTTTGTAGCTCTAAGCGCATTGACTGCGCCGATGAATGAGAAAGGGCGCCGAGAATCTGTACAGTTCCATTTGGGAAGAGTTGAAGATTCCGTGAATTGTTCATCTTCACCACTAACATTTGAGGTCGGCCCGGGTAATACTTGCTGTTTGGAAGCTGTTGGTGTAATGTTGTGAGATCGATTTTGGTGTAGAGTCTGAAGCGACGGAGAATGTTGACGATGGTGTAGCGATGGCGCTTCATGATGAAAGAATGAGTAAATTGAGCGATGCACCTTCCTTTTATACTTCTCCCAACTACCTTGATGAAATGTGAAGTTAGTATGAAGTTGGGAATGATAGAGTTGAATTCGCCGATTGTTGACGCGCAGCCAGATGCGATTTCCAATACGTGAATGTCTTTTCATATAGAAGTATTTCAAGTCCTTCATGATTTGATGTAGAGATTGAAAATGACGATAAGATAAAACAAACTCTCTTCTCACATTTCCAGTTGAATCTTTGAAATAGACGTTTCGATCATGATCCGTTTCAATACGTTGTAGGGAATCTAATTTCCAACTCATGATGTGTGGTAGTCATGTCTGATTAAGATTTGCATAGTAGGGCGATGAACTCACGACGAATAAATGTCATGATGGAGCGATGTATGTATCTTCTATACTTCTCCCAATTGTATTTGCGAAATGAGAAACAGTTTGCGGAATGAGAATGGTAGATTTGAATTTCATTTCTGTAATGTTGAAGCCAAACTTGATCACCCAAGGAGATGAATCTTAATGTTTCAAAATATTCCAAATCCCTCATGATATCATTGAGGTTGACAAATTGTCGCCATGTTAATGTAATTCCTCTTGATGTATGACCATGAGAATTTTTGAAATGTACGTTTCCATCACGATCAACTCTGATATATTGTAGAGAGTCCAAAATCCAAGTCTTCATGATGTTATGCAAAGTCGCAGATCAGCAATATAAAAATGTCGTTTTATCATATTTTGCTTAGCAATGCGGCTACAAAGAGATTTGCTAGTAATCGAGCCGCACTCTTTTCTACTCCCATTGATCATGTACAACAGCTAAATGGAAATTGGGAAGTGGGTGTCACTCAACTTGTTTATAGCAACTGTGTCTATACTTTTGATCATGAGGTGATGACTATTAATATGAGACGTACAGCTGCTTATCAATGTGAAAAGGGGTGCCGAGTATACATTCCACAGTGGCCAAAGAAAGATCTCTTATCATGTAAAAAGTTTATATATGATTTCTTGAATAAAGCGTGTAAACATATTGTCCAATTTACTCCGCACAATGATGATTATACCTATGTACATCATGTAGTTGAGAAAGATTGGATTGTTGGTTTAAGTCCAAGTTTAAGAAATGATTTAGGCTACCTCGCTAGCGCCTTAACAAGCTATGATAATTTTAACGTTAATTACCACATAAGTGGTCATAAACAGTTAATATATCGAGAGGAAGCTTATTATGTAGATCTTATTCCAAGAAATGAGAAGACGTTGGTGAAGAAGATTGTGATTAAGCCAAGGAAGACAAACATGACTCCTGAAACATTATTGAAGAAATTTAATTATCTCCTTCGAGTTGATGGTAAACAAGTGGCAACATTGACTTATATTAAATCATCTAATCATATTGCAATAAGCAAATTAAATGATGATGATCTAGTATTAGTTTGTTCAAAAGATTTTCATCAGTTCTTGCGACATCGTTCTGCAGCTGTTCATGGAAAATCTGATATGCAACATTTACCATGTGAAAGGTCAAATCAATTTGATACAGAATGGTCCGTATCTTTATACAGAAAGTGTGTAGAGTCTTTAGGTGGTATCTTACATGAAACAAGAGTGTTGATGCCTCGCATTATTACTTCGGTTAAATTGGTTGTAGATTATTTAAATGAAGTGATTAATGACCAACATATTTCATTTTCTGAAAAAGAAGGTACTTTGTCTCTCACTATAAGTGGAAAAGGTATTGAACTAATTATGGATAAAACTCTAATGGACATTTTGGGTTTTGATCAAAATATCTTTAAAAGTGGTACTGTAACCAAAGCTAGCGCAGACATGTCACTATCGCGTCGTATTAACTATTTTCAGATATATTCCAATATTGGTGAAGATGTACGTGTGGGAGATGTTGAAGCTCCATTGCTAGCAATGATACCATACCAGCCAAAAAGCTGCAGTATTTTATCTGAGCATACTTTCAAGAAAGTGCATTATACAAAGCTGAAATCAAACTACATCCCACAAATTGATATTGCCATTTATGACGATGCTGGTGCGTTGATTCCTTTTCATAAAGATGCTGTAACAAGTATCACACTCCATTTCCGAATGAAGAGTTAATGCAAACGTATGCTAATATATTTTTCCAATGTGAATAATATGGAAAGTGAAAATAAGGACTCGTTTCTAATCTACTTGCCCAGTAATGCTTCTATGAATAAATTTCCCAAAAATAAACCATCAGACTATCGAGTAGAATTAAATCGGCCACTGCATTTAGAAGGTGAATGGGAGGTTGGTGTTTCTAGTATTTGCTATGATAGCAATATTCAGAATGTGAATGATTTGGAAGAAATGATATTGACTCCTCGCACCCATGATGGAATAACGATGAATAATGCATTTCAGTTCCCATACAATTTAACATCAGATGGAAAGTGGAACTATGAATGGATTCAGATAAAATCAGATTCTTATGAACCATTTGGGAATGAGAAAATTATTAAGGCATTCAACAGTGGTAATACTTCCATCATGAAGAATAAAAATCAGAAAGCTTATGAGTTTACTATCTATCATTGGAGTGGGAGACAGTTCCTCCGCTTTCATTCTTTTACTAAAGGTCTTACGCTGAGGTTGGATAATGAATTCTATCCACATCTTGGTTTTGGTCATGGACTACATCTAACATCAATTGCTACTGCAAATGTTAAAAAAGTTTATTCAAATCGAATCAACAAATTTCATTATAGATTTAAAATATTTGATGAAGATGTTGTAGAATGCGAAGAACGCATCATTTTGAAAAAGCGTGGTGTTCAACCTTTATCACTTATTGAGTTAGTAAAACGATGGAATGAGACTGTGGGTAAGAAGTATGGAGAGAAAATTATGGCGAACAAAAATAAGTTGGTTATTCAGAAATATAATGACAAACTTACAGTTTATTTCTCTCCAACCTTGCGTCATTTTGTAAGACATTATACACCTATTATTGGAAGCGGTGTGGTGTATGCTTCTCATGAATATCACACTAAAGCTGATTCAGTTAATGATGAATGGTGGGTGGACATCTATGGCGATCGCATCAAGAAAATTTACCAGTCTTATGAAGAATCTAAAGTTGCTATCAATATAATGCCGCGTCTATATCATACAGTTGAAAGCTTCATTCATGTAGTAAATCCTTATATACAACAGAAGTTGAAGCATGTGATGAAAAGTAAATATGATGTAAAGACACACCACATTTCGTTTTCAATTGAAAATCAACGCGTTGTTCTGAGACTGGGTGATGACATTCAATGTCAATTGAGTAAAAATTTGAAAAAACTCTTTGGTTTTACAATGCTACAAACAGTGTTTGCTGCTGCGCATACGATTGGTATAGAAACACCAATGACACTTGATAAACATGAACAGCACCTTTACATTCAAAGTGATTTGATTCTACCTATTTCTGTTGGTGAGAAAAAAGAATACATTTTACGTGATTTCATTCATGATAAAGACGCTTCATATGGAATAGTCGAGAAGATGTTTGAATCTATTTTCTATCATCCCGTCGTCAAACAAACTATACCCTCTATTGCTATCAAAATTACCAATGGTTTACAAGAGTGCATCCATGTGAAAGATACTAAATCCCTCGTAACTTTAGTGTTTCGGAAAACAAAGTGAAGTCTTTATACAACATTTATTGAAATATGTGCATGAATGTGAAGCAATAGACTTTATACAACATCCACTGAAAATATATACATGAGCACACTTCAATAAACATTGCTATATACAAAAAGTCTTTTTACTTCGTGAAGGGTGGAAATATACAGGGATAGGAAAAATGTCTTTCAGTGGAAAAGTCATCACATGGGGAATGTACAGATGTGGACACATATTCACAAGGAAAAACAATCTCATGCGATACATAAAACAACAATGTTTATCTACAGAAATCAACATCAAAATACTAAGTTAAGGATGATTATGCTAAGACGTCTCCTGAATGTGGTAGTGTGGGTTTAATTCTTTTGGGTGGTGGTATGCCTGTATCAGGATGTCCATGTGGAAGAGATATGTTGTGTTCTAACCAGCACCTCTTATCCTCCCATGCTGAAAGCGCCCGTTTCCTAAAAGTATGAGTTTTGATCTCATGCGACTTAGATTTTAAGATTGTCATATTGACAAACGTTATATTTTTATTTCTATAGGCTCCCTTGAAATTTTTATGTTTCATGTTAGAGACCAATGATCTTGATATGCCTTTAGCGCGCTTAATGCTATCATCACTATCCTTTAATTTCATAGAATACATTTTAGGGCGGAGGAGAATCATTTCAGCTATCTCCTTCCCTGCTGTCTCATCCTTAAAACAACCAAGTTTGGCCTTATTTTTGATGGAGTATAGTGGATGATCAGTAGGATAATTTGATGTATCAAAATATCTTTCTAAAGATTTTCCTACTTCATTAAAATTTAAATCTTTTTGAGTGGTAATACCTAAGAAGAAACTATCTGTGTCACCACCCAACAAACGAACCTCTTTTACGAGAGGACACGGTTTTAGTATTTTATAGAAGAGTTGATACATTTCAAGCTTGGAGTAATCTAGTACAGCTTGACCAATATAGATGGGTTTGCACAACTCAACTTCAGATTTTATCATTTTAACACCTATAAGGTCCTCATCGATAATGTCTCTATCGATGAATAGAGGTGATGAGGTCAATTTGTGATACTTTTGATCATCATTAACTAGTTTGTAGTTTACGCGCTTTCTAACATCCTCCATCGTCTTACCAAATAGACTGTTGTTCTTATATTTATAAAAATCTTTTTCAAAATTATTTTGGGCTAGTGCACGTTTCTGGCTGTTGCTATCAATATATGGTTTGAGGAAGGCTTTCTGTCTAAATTTAATAATGCGGTGAACTCTTTTTAAAATCATTCCCATTTCTAAATAAAATTTTAAGATGCTAAAGTGGACTAGATAGTTTTCCTTATCATACTGGGTGAGTAAAAGTTTGCGGCAAGGCTTATAGTCGGGTTGACCGCATGATTCTAAATCTTTATGAAATTGTTTCATAAAGTCGGAAAACATATCTTTACTCACTTCACCTGATTCGGGTGCGAGTGGAAAATCTACGGTTTTATGTTTAATATTATTTGGATAGATTAGATCTATCTCAAAATAATATCCCCAATCACCTTCATCTGGGATTGCTAGTATGTTAGAAGGGTTGGAGAAATGCTGAATTTCACTATCATCTAACCAGCTAAACTCAGAGTGAGGGAGTGGTTTGGATAGTGAACTACCATATAAATTATTTTGGTCATAATACTTAAGATGAGTCTGATCATTACCTACTGTTTCAGATTTTAACCTATGTTTATTTACAAATGTGAGACCACCGCGAATTCCTCGCTCAAATAAATTATACATCTCTGGATCTTGTAAGAGATGAATGGTCTCACCAGTCATTTTAAAAGCAGACTTAAATGACATGGCTGGCAGACTGACAAAGTGGACGGGATCTAACTTATCTTCTTCTAATGCCACTCGTCGAAACTCCTGAAATACATCAGCCAGCAAAAATACATCTAACTTAAGGTAGGCAATCATATATTCACCAAATGTATGGCAGTCAAATTTTATCCATGCATCTTGTGCATGATCATAATCTTCAGTCTTACATTCTGCGCCGGTCAAATCATTTTTAAATTTATCTATGGGCGGAAGAGAAGTCTCGCCGAGTTTACTAATCGCATCAAAATATGCATATGGAAAGACTCCTTTCCGTGTGATGACTTCATCGGTTAGATTTGGATATTGTTTCTTAAGATTTTGTGTTAGTGGAAGAGACTTTAGATTTTGCACGAGAGAGGCCAGTGATGCAGTCATAAATTGGTAGGAATCTAAAAATTTTATATCAAAATAGACCGTCTTATTTTCTTTAGTTTTATCGACAGGCACTTTTGCTGTCATGGCCATAAACTTCTCTCTCGTTTGTGCTATTACATCAAGCTTCCACTCTTTCATTTGACCTAAACCTCCTTTTATTATCATATGGCTGTCGTAGCCCTTGAAATTATGGAAAATGACGGGTAATGTACGCCGTTTCATCCTAAGTGAAAAATTGCATTTTGAACATAGTGCGTTTCTAAATTTACCAGTGATGTGATCATGGTCGCGCACTTTCTTAATCTTATCATCGTCAAATGTTTTCCTACATTTGGGGCAAGCGTTGCAACTATCAAATTTTGCTTGATCATCTGCTGTCATATGCAATGATCTGCGATAGAGTTCACCATCATACTTTTGTTGAAATTTTACAGCCTGTTCGAGGAATTGTAGGAATTGGTAAATACAATCCTCACCTTGCCAGACGCGCATTTTATTTTGCCTACTCCTAAAGTGATCATGCCATACTTCATAGCAGGAAATGGCTGCTGGTCGATGGATGTTATCATCGATATAACATTCGATGTCAGCATAGATGACACGAAGAGGACTTAGTTCATCACCATTCTCTCTATATGAAAACTCCTTATCTTTGGGCATGCGCTCCATTTGTAGTTTACCTCGCTTACACCATTCGTAATGAGTTTCAAATTTAGTTTTCCTCCTAAAGTGGCGAATACATCTGTCGCAGTAATATAACTCTCTACTAGAGTTTTCTAAGTGGTGGTATAAGCGAGAGATTTTGGGAATACCGCAGTAGTGCCATTCCTCACTATCATCCTGTTTTACTAATAACAGGTTTACTGTACGTTCATAACAACTCGAACGCGAGTTGTAGCGCACACCCTTCAATCCCTTTTCCCAAACATGGAGAACTATTTTGATGTTGTTCAATTTTTCAAATTTTTCTATATCTTTAATTTTCATATCGTCACTATTACAGTCATCGAAGTTTAATTCATTCTCCCACTGTTGATACTTACTCTTGCGGTATCGGCTATTCTGCACATCATTATAGTGGAGAATGGAGAGGACGGCATACTTAAAACATTGCGATTCGCAATCTACAGAAATGACTGCTGCTTTATTTCTTAAATTTTTCGGAAGTTTAAAGGAGCCTCGACCACTATGATTTCCTAATAAACTGATTTTAATCATGGCGGTCTCAATACCATCAAAAACGAGTCCACTATCACGCTCGTTAAATTTATCTATATTTAATTTTAACCCTTGGATATGAAAATTTATCCAAGACTCACAGTCTACAACTTCGGTTGCAGGAGAGGAGGGTATGTGAAACTCCAACCTCTCTATTATTTGTCCAGTATGGTGGTCGATTTTTACATATTTTATTTTAAGATAGATGAGCGCCTTCATTCTAAAATTGTCTAAATTGTTGAAGAGCGCTTCTATCAATGATGAATTTTGATGAAACCATTCCTCAAAGTTAGCAATGGTTTCTGAGGAGTCCATCTGGTAGTTCCTCACTAAATTATTTATGGACACTTCAGTGAGTCGGATAGAGGAGGTACCGTTGGTGTAGGTATCGTTCGTGTGTGTATGTTGAAGTCTGTGCGAAGATAGTTCAAAACGTGTCTCGAAAGACTGAATGCATAAATCGCAAGAAAAGGAGACATCGTTAACAGAATCATCCCTACCTTCGGAGATTGATGCCGGCTTAGGTCTACAAACACCTCGCTTGATGTGTCGGATGAGATCACGCTTCCTCGTGAAGATGTGTCCACAGTCAGCACATTGCCGATCGTCGCATTCCCGCGACAATGTTGATATGGACTCGCACGAGATGGAACTGGTATCACCTGAAAGAGAAATCATTCTTTCATCTCTGTTCAAGTCTCAGTGTATTGTTACAACCTACCTTGACTCAACAACTCTAAACTTTCCTCGAGAAGGGAGGGTGTTGGTGATGAAGTTGATGCCTGAAATTGAGGAAGATGCTATTAGCCACACGTTTGAGGGAGATGAGTGAAGAAATTTTCAACTTACCATTTGAACGAAATTATGTTTAAGCTTGATACTTCAACAAGATAGAGACTTCACTCAAATTTGGAATTCACTTGTACGCCTCAAATATAGAATTCGCCAGAGAACACTTCACTTATACGTCTCAAAGACAGAGTGAAATGATACGAATGTCACTTTGCATATATACTTTCATATTCATCATTCATTGGCTGTTCATTCTGATTGGTCGCTTGTTGATACTTAAGAATTAGAAAACATTTCAAAGTCATTATTCACAGTCAACATGACAAGCCCTCCGACAACACCAAACACAAAATTCTCTTCTCCATGCTCAACACCAAAGGCGCTCGTTACACCAAACGCTCCAACGAAGGGGAAGGTAGAGAAGGTGTACCGACTGGACAATATCAGGAAGTTATCATTACCAGCGGATGAGGAAGAGGAGAGTGTATGTGAGAAGGAGTGTCCCGACTTAACAGGCGTGAGGTGGAAGTATCTCCAGTACGATACTGACGATGTGATGGAGATCACCAGCACGAAATTCCTCCACCAATTATGGGAGTGGTACACCCCTAACTCCCAGCCACGAACTATGGCAGAGTGGGAGTATATTGATAAAGTGAGGCTCGCAGTGGAAGAACGATTAAAGCAACTGAACTGTTTTTGTGATCTATGTGAAGCCAGACTCTGGGACGATATTGACGATGAAGACCTTTTGAAATACATGCCATAATAAATTTTTATTTCATATTATCTTTGCTTTCATACTGACTTACTTGAACGGGACTTCAGTGGATGATTTAACCATGTATACTTTTTCATTTGGAAATAGTAGCACGCTTAGTCTAACTTGTAAATCTTATAACATTTCATATGGGCGATGATGGTAGATGAAATAGTGTTAAATAAAATTAAGATAGCTTACACTTCTGATACAGGGATAGCAATCGACTGCGATCCATGTGTAAAGAGCTTGTTAGACTACGAAAGAGAGAAGTGTGTTATGTTGCGTGTGGCGCGTGAGTGTCCTCCCATTTCATTCCATTCATCAATTCGTCTCATTGATAGAGACAGGTAGAACTCATGGTTCTCATAACGTATGCAATGGAAAGTTTTAGGCAACCTTCGACAGTTGGCTAAATGTCGCCCTGGCGCGAATGCATACTACGTTGAGACAGAGGCAATCACTTGCAAACATGACGCAGAGAGGTTTAACAAGATTGACCATTGCCGAATGTCCCTTGCGGTATACATAGCTACGGGTTTCACCGCCGCCCTTTACAGGAACGCCCGTCGAAAGGAAGTATTACACCGAACTTCATTTGCAACGTTCAAGTTGACTGATAGCAGATTCAACTTAATGATAGTATTCGCCAGTCCGAAGACTGCCCAGGGCAAACCGCGTGGAGGTTCTATCATGTCTTGCCCCATGGTGGCCCTTATGAGAGCCGTTGGTTCGTTCTCGTCGTATCTGAAAAATAGAAAGAAAATAGATGAAATTATATTCAAGTGATAGAGATGATATTAACTTACCATAAGAGAAATTTAGCCGGTTCGTGACCCCTTCGATGGTGGTGGCTCAGGCAAGTACTTGGCCGGCAGTTTTCGCTTCCGGTGGCGCAATTCTTTGATGTCGCCATCATGCTTGATGGAGACATGGATACAGCGCATCTCCGCCATTGCTCCCTCGTAGCATTCGAACGTGCTGTCGACATCCTCACTTTGCAGCAGAATGTCATCAACAATCCTGCTGTTGATAATTGGTAGGTGGAGTGTTGTTCTTCTCTCCTTGTGCTGCTCGTTCTCAACCATTTTCATTTTTAGTTGCTCAATCTTGAGCTTAAGCACCCCTTCTTGTGATTTTAAATTTTTAATATTTGCTGCCTGCTCTTCAACTCGCTTTTCACTTTGCAGTGCCCTATCCCGAAAAGCCTCCAAATTTATGACCTGCGTTTTGAGGTTCTTGATTTCCTGGACTTGAGCTTTCAGGCTAAAATTTTCACCTCTCAAAGTCTCGCATTCGTTTCTAAAGCGACTCAGCTCATCTTTCAATTTATTGAGCGCAAACTCCTGGCTAACTTTGGCAGCCTGATCGTCCTTATTCCAGGCTAAAGTTTGGGCTTTAATCCCCTTCAATTTTTTCGGGGAAGATTGGCTGATTGGCTTCGCTATTCCTTTAACGGGCACTACAACCTCCTCAGAGTCGGACTCGTCTGAGGTGTCTGAATCACTGCTTAGATCATTTCCTGTAGTCGGAACAGCAGGATCGGCTGTTATTGCATTCTGTAATTCTTCATTTCCTGTAGTCGGAACAGGAGGATCGGCTATTATTGCATTCTGCAATTCTTCATTTCCTGTAGTCGGAACAGGAGGATTTATGATATCTGCAATTGCATTCTGCAGTTCTTGATCCAAATCGACCAATTCAAAATAGGGGGCTATGATTTTGCCTATGTCCGAAGTTGTATAATTTGCGAACTTCACAACTGGACAGTTCTGATGCCTCTCATAAAATTTTTCGTGCTGCTTGCCTCTTAAAAACTTTTGGCAATGTGTACAGCCGGAAACAACACCTTTCTCAACATGAATGTGAGGCGTATTCTTATATTTATTCAAGTGGCGTTTAAACTCACCACCTCTCTTCACTTCACCACAAGAGCATTTTTTAAACAGAAATTTTGAGTTGCCTCCCATATTCTGTAGAAGGAAAGATAAAATAGAATTACTGACAAGTAACATTGACAATCATTTTAAAAATACAACTAATATGTCATTCAATACTTGAGGATAGACAAGCTAGGCTGATGAATCCGTTACAGGCATTACTCAGAGGGGATCTTATCCCGACTCCAAGGCCTCGGCCCTCAAATCCAACCTCCCGCGGACAGAGCGTGCGTCATATCACTGTGTTGGTATTCGGACCCCGATTTTGACATGAAAACCGGTGGAGTTATTTACATCAGGAAGCAAGTCTCGAGCCGAAGCTCGCCTCGTACAACATTATAAATGCCTTAGTTGAAATCAGAAGGTTTGAAAACCCCGAAAATTGCCAAAAATAGCGAATTTAAATTTTTCAACTTTTTAGCACTACTTATGAAATTTTATAAGTAGTCTGTCACTTAGGGCAGGTCAATAGCGACCGAACCCTTTTTGAATCAAGTCAAACGGACTTGTAGAAGCAAAGTTACAAGCCTTTAAAGTTTTGGAGTCTTTTATGGCCTGGAGACGAAGGCCATCTCCTGGCTAACCTCTAAGTCTGACGGCTTAGCTGATATCAGCAATGAAATTTTCTAAGTCGGTTTCTTACAGAAACTCGGAATTTGGAATGTCCGAAGCTATCATCGGAGTTCAGAGAGACGACTTACCGTTGACAATCTCTCGTCTTAATGAAAAGTCTCCGTCGGTTCCCAGCTTATATAGTGTGTGGCGATCAGCTGATGACGTAATACCCATCATCCAAACACTAAAAATCCCGTCTATCTCCGGTTCTAGTGCTCCGATTGAGCTGGAAATACAACATTTCCATGTAGAATTTGACGCTGAATCCGAATCTGGCCTCCGTTTTCTCATCCGATGCTTCGTTTTGGCTCTACAGTAGGCAGCCATCGCAAAAATTCTAACTGTCGTTTTTCCGAAAAATGTTGAAAATTCTTCTCTCCGATTGACTTGAAACTCTCCGATTGACATGAAACTCACCATACAGATAGAGAATTTCACGCTGATTCCAAATCTGAATTCCGTTTTCCAATCCGATGCTTCGTTTTGAAGCTACAGCCCAAAACGTCCCAAATTCTAACTCTGTCGTTTTTCGCCAATGTCCCAAAATCTTAAATGGCGTCTCACATCTAAACGAAGACAGATAGGAACAAGCCGATTCTTTCAGTGAATTTTTCTCACTCTTAGCTTTCAAACGAGCTATGGCACGACAAAATCCGTCCACTGGAAGCCAAAATCGAAGCGAGCTGTCCAGAGGGGGGGGGACGTCAGCGAAAATTTTTCTCTCCGATTGACTTGAAACTCACCATACGGATGCAGAATTTCACGCTGAATCCGAATCTGGCCTCCGTTTTCCCATCCGATGCTTCGTTTGGGCGCTACACACCAAAACGTCCCAAATTCTAACTCTGTCGTTTTTCGCCAATGTCCCAAAATCTTAAATGGCTTCTCACATCTAAACGAAGACAGATAGGAACAAGCCGATTCTTTCAGTGAATTTGTCTCACTCTTAGCTTTCAAACGAGCTATGGCACGACAAAATCCGTCCACTGGAAGCCAAAATCGAAGCGAGCTGTCCAGAGGGGGGGGGACGTCAGCAAAATTTTTTCTCTCCGATTGACTTGAAACTCACCATACGGATGCAGAATTTCACGCCGAATCCGAATCTGGCCTCCGTTTTCTCATCCGACCACTCCTTCCACTCGAAACAGCCCATTTTACAACCCAACATTCAGCAGATTGCACGAAAAACATCACACACTATAGCCTCAAGACTAATCCTGGCGGTCGCCCAAGTCCACCACGACACTATGTCGTTCCAGAGGGGGGGGAGTCAGCGAACATTTCGTGAACGTGAACCAACCTGGCCGGCACACCACGACACTCTGCCGTTCCAGAGGGGGGGGTGCGCGCCGGTCGAGTGTTTGTCACTTGCTTACTACTGTTATTGATTAGGATGTAAAATTAAGCAAATTCGCAACCGATATGGCATGATATTAAAAACCCAAGTAATTGAAAAGTCCCTTTCTTCAGCTGTTCATATTTGTTTACTTTCCAATACGTCTGCGAATCCTCAGCTGACAAGAAATGGAGATAACAGGTTTATCATCTACTTAAATTGAACACTTCGCACGTCCCAACAATTATCCTGCGCTACACGCTGATAATTTAAAACCAATTAATAAAGTTTACAGGATAAAGAGTGAGCGGAAACGTGTCATCATCGACAAATAGAGGGATCTCGCGTCCATCCTAAACCTGATATTCTGGAATTTATCGAAATATAATATCCCGCTGTTGCGCCAAATATCCAAACTTATACAATAACAAACCAATTTCAAAACTTTTCCACGACGGCCAATCGTTCGATCCCCACCGGAACAGGGATGGTCTCATTCTGCGCTGCAGTAAAGAATGTGCAACAGATTAATGCTCCGATTAAAATCGGGCTGTTTTAATGTAGGATTGCATACACACATAATACATTAACATGCGTTTTTCTTCTTGTCAGGATGTTGTGTGAATTTCCATGTAATTCGATCTACATTTTGAATCACTCAAAAATTAAATACAAGTAACGGAGACAGAACTGCTGACCCATAGCTGCCGCTATAGTAGACATGTATTGATGTCTTAACTTACCACATGCTGCCGGAAATCTGGTATGAGGAATTCTGTAATCCTTTTTGCAAGAGGTTGCCATTTTGTCTTTCATCTTTGCCACTTGCAAAGAAGCAGAATGTGCTGACTATGCTCCTCGAGCGCAGCAGGAGTCCTCTGTTGTAAATCACAGCAGTGTTTAAGTTATATAGATCACACGAATTGGAGTGGACGAGATTTGCTAATAATTGTCCAATCAGAGTTGCTGTCGGCATATAGGGAGAACATGCCGACACTTTCCGATTTTCTAATCATCATGTCGGTGCAGCCGTCACTTAGCCGATGGGTACCGACAACACCTGTATCGGCATTCACTCGGTGCGCCGACACGGTTGACAGCCGACACTGCCCGACTATTTGCCGAGTAATTGCCGACGATTTTTTTTTCATCGGGATGTTTTTTGCTTATAAAACAAAATCTTTATTGTGTATATCAGAGAAAGAATCGCTGCACGGAATCGCTGTCCTACAACAATCAAAACTGAAAATATGAATGGATTTGACCAAATCGATTCATCGAGTCCGTCCATAAAGTCATGTAACGGGCAGATGTGTTCAAGTTTTTTGTTATTAGATGGAGGCTGAAGACATGGTAAGTGATTTAATTTTTTCATCAATGTCTGTTTCAACTGCGACACAGTCCATGATGCTGTCAATTTTAGAACTCGCATCTAAGACTGCTGTTATTGTTACACAGACGTGAGCGGCGAACATTTTATGTTATCGAACTTGAATTGCTTCCAATAATTTATCAAAAATGTGTCCCTGTAACATTCTAACAAAGTTTCATGGAAACGTTTTGAAACGTTCCGTTACGTAAACATAATGTGCAAGCGTTACGTATTGGAGACGTTTCCTGAAACTTATATGGAACGTTTCCGAAACGTAACGTTACGTCACATTGTTGATGGGGATTGATACTTAATGGATAAATCATGGATAATATTCATGCATTCCCATGCATGATTCATGCATGAAATCATCCATAAATATCCATGGACGGGCGACTAGGGTCCGCATTTATTAATGTGTATATGCACTCTAGTTTTTATTAAATGAACTCAAAGGAGATAAAGGTGGTATTGACACCAAATGTGAGATATGCAAATTTCTTAAGCGTCATCCTATTACAGGCAACCGTGACAGAAAATCGCATAATCAAAGAAAATGATTTTAATTAACTTTGAAAGATGCAAATGAGTCCATATCATTATTCAATTTGAAGAAATGAAACATGAATTTAGTGAATCATAAATGCCAGTGAAAATTGAATTAAAAACTTGAAGAAAGCCAAGAATAATATCGTGACTTTTTCATGAAGACTTCCATTATAATGCGGATCATGAAACTCCCTTGATAAGCACTTTGATTTCCGCTTAGAAAGGATGCTAATTAGCAAACATTCATTCCTTTTGATATCCAAACTTGTTTCATTCTACTTGTATAGAGGAGTCATCTCGGTAGTACATAAATTGGCCAATTTTGACTTTTTTCAAGCGACGGGAACGCAATCTCCGTAAAAAGCTGAATCTTTTGATATAGGAATTTTTACTTTTTTGAGTCGACACCATAGTAGTCGACACTCCACCTAGGCTATATATCCCTACTCTATGGTCGACACTCTACCTATATATCCCAACTCTATGACAATAGGTTTTCATGCGCTCTTCAGATTTAATAATCAACTGACATAAAATAATACAATAATGTCTAATTGAAAGAATTGTATCAGCAGTTCACTTGTTTACAATTGCGTCTTGCAAAACATCTGAAGAAGTAGAATGATAGACTCTTAAAGGCCTACTTAATTGTTGCAATTTGGACGTTGCTTTTGGACATATAAAAATTTCCAGATTTATTATTGGCACAGTGAAAAAAATGTGCTTGGCACTAGTAATTTGCTAGCACAAAACACTAGCATTTTGCGAGAACCTGTACCCATCAAAATATCAATACACACTCCACAAAAATGCCAAGATTATGCTCTTTGGTAACTATCATTTTAGAATCATTTCTTGCTATCATTTAGAATCAACATGCGAACACTTGGAAATTGCATACTTAATAATGAAAACTGTCATGTTTTGATAACTTTTCAGAAAAATTAGCAAGTGCTAGAAAAATTCTCCGTACCAGGAGAATGCTAGTATTTTGCTAGAACCTTTGTCACTGGGGAAACGCGTTTTAGGTCTGTAATTACTAAAGAGGAAAGGAAGATGGAAAGGAATATATGTTGCTCGCTTACAAATATTTTCAAATTCATGCAATATCAGATGATGTTCACTGGCTTCGTTGCACACAAGGTAAAATCACGTCTATTTCCTATCTAGCCCTGTATTATATTAAAAATCTTTGTACTTGCTCTATGATTAGAGGTGTTGCGTTCAGAAACAGACTGACGAGCGAACTGATCCAAAGATAGCTTGAAGTGACCAGCATCTGCAAAAAGACAAGAGCAAAACCCTTGAGATGGTATGGACACCTCATGATTATGGAAGTCGACAGACAATTCGGTGAATGGAATGGAGTTGAACGGAACCCGAAGGCCCCCAATCGGCTAACTAGCTGGAACAGGAAGAAGAAGAAGAATTCATTGATGGAAATCGTAAAATGCAATATTTCACAAATAAATTTTGCACATTTATTTAATAGACACCGGCGCAGACGCAGATTTTGTTGGAACCTGACGCTTGACTTCATAATAAACTTCACCTTTCCCACTCTACTCGAGCGGTCTTAGCATAGAAATTAGTTCTAATTGTTTATATGTATAAAAATATATTGCAGACATTTATATTAGAACTGCGAATATTAATTTCACTCCGTTCTTCTCTGATCGCTTACTTAACAGCAGTTTTGCAGAAGCCCTTGTCATGGAAACTGGCACTGATACAGAAAATTCTATCGCACTACCTGAACCTGAGGAATACCAAGTTGAGAAGGTTGTTGACATGCGGATGAGAGGAGGAAAAAAGGAATTTCTACTGAAGTGGAAAGGATATCCGTCATCTGAAAATACTTGGGAACCTCAGGAGAATCTCGATTGTCCTGAACTGATTAAAGCATACGAGGATTCAAAGAAAAAGGAAACTCCATCGAAGAAGAGAAAGGCAGATGTCATAGATGAGAAGGGTTCTGCAAAGAAGGATAAAGGACTTTTTGAAGAAGGTCAAGGAAGACCAAAGGGATTTGCCCGAGGTTTGCAGCCAGACAAAATAATAGGAGCCACTGATTCCAGTGGAGAATTGATGTTTCTCATAAAATGGAAAGACTGTGACGAAGCTGATCTTGTTCCATCTAGAGAAGCAAATGTGAAATGTCCACATGTTGTGATAAAGTTTTATGAAGAACGACTGATGTGGCATACGCATTCCATTACGGAGAAGTGTAATTGACGATATTTATATGAAACAGTATCTGCATTTGATAATTGTGACGTAGATAATTTGTATTTTTTATACCAATACATTCGGCTTCAATTCGCACATTTTTTTTAGTTCTAACCATGTAGGCCCTAGCCAACATAGTTATTGCCCTATGCAGAAGTATTTATTCAATCGCAAGGCCTTGGATCTGCAATCTTGATTCCAGTGTCACTGTCGTCATTGCTTATCATGTGTTGAATGTAATTGGAATGAGCTAATACTGAATGATGGTTTAATTGTTTATTCGTTTTTTACAGTTAATTTCTGTCAACATCCGTCAGGCCTCCCAGTGTCATAGAATGTCATAAAATTTGATGGGCTGCCATAAGATAATAAAATTTCACGAAATCTGAGGAAAATCATAATATTTTACAAAATGTTAATAGAAACCTTTTGTTCCTTGCTTCATACTTGAACTTTTCTAAATCTTCTGAAAGATACAGATTCAATTCATTGACAGTTTTAGGCCTATGTAATAAACAATTATTTTCCTCTTAATGAATGACCAATTTTTGCCTTTTCAGATATAAATCTTAGATATGTTTTAGTGAAATTCCTCTATGAAACTGTTAGTTGTAGAGTCCAAAACAAAGATATGGGCTATTATATCAATTGAAGATTTCCTATATTTATCAATTTATAACTAGCTTCTCAGCTACCATTATACCTGATGTACACTCATCTTTGAAGTACTCCAGCGCGAACATAGAAGATTATAGCTCTTAACTAAACATATGACACTGAACCGCTATGGCCTTTATGCGCAGTGTAAAGACAAATTTCGAAGTTTCCTGATTTACCAAATTCCTTATATAGGCTACGTACATGGCATTTCGACATGTATTTTTGTTACACAAAGACACCCCTGTCTCTTTATGTTGATGGTGTCAAATACCTCAATGTGTTCATCGTAAATACTTCCGGGAGACGTCGTGATTACTGAAGAAAATGACATATGTTCAAAATACCATGATATTCTGATGAATTTGGTGGGAATGTGTCAAAAAAATTCATTAACTCATAAAATGTTTCTGATGCAAGTTGCTTGGATGTCTGATCCGTTAACCAAGGTAAAAACGAAGGAACAGTGTACAGAGGAGACACAATGTAGAGCAAAGTTGCAAAAGTAGACCTAAGTGATTTTTGTTCCACTGGAAGGCCTGTTATAACTTGCAAGTACCCATCCATGAAAATTAAGTAGAACGTCATGTCAACTCCAGATCGCACCACAGTGCGTGATTGCATTTTGTGTAAGATATAATTAGTTTGGCTCATAAACATCATTCGAAACGGAATTCAGAAAACATTGCAGTTAGCTGGGAATAAAGAAGTTCAAAAATTGCTTACTTCTATTTTTGGCAGTAACCAGAATTTTGTCATTTTCTGTTGGATGAGCGTATATATACATATGCATTTTAATTTTAGACTTGATTTTGTTACTCACTCAATTAAACACTTCCAAAAGTTCCATAGGGGCAGAATTCCTGTTACGATGAAATGGGCCAATTATTTAATCGTCGATATATTTCGCACTTAGATCTATCATGCAGAATTTTTTTTTGAAGAATGCATTCCTTTCGAGACTCCGTGCTTTGTTATCTTGACAGGCTTTGTTATTTGGTAAAATTGACTCAACCACCTCTTGCTGACAGCATTGTCATATATTCACGGTAAAATGATAAACAATTCCCAGGACTGCGGAGCCGGAGTCTTTCAAATTAGATGAGGATCTGGTTTCGGGCAAACTCATTTATTTCAAAAATCAGTAGGCCCTATTTTCAGAACTGTTGATTTTTACTTTCTAGCATATAGGATTTTATTTCAATAGAAGCTGAATTTAAAGATCACACAAGCAGTAGCTAGCTTCTCAAAGAATTTGTTAGTTTGCGATTTTATTCCCGGCTATTATTTGCGTCTTATCTCATGCTATTTATTGTATGTGTAACAGAAATGTAGACCTATTGTTCAGTTAGTGCATCATGATTTTCCAAATCTTTTTTTTGCCGATAGATCTTTTATTCCATTGTTCTTGACCTATATCTTGTACATGTACCGGTACATATCATAAAAGCGCAAACTTTCATAGGAGAATCGGGAATTTTGATATTTTTAATCGTAGGTTGCATTCAATTGCAAAACCAACACATGCATGGTGTTGTTGATAGTGAATTCGTAAATCTTGGGTTAATTACCGTAGGACTCCCTAACTTTATTTTTTTTGGGTCTAAAAGTGGTGGCTAAAGTTAGGTTTGCTTGTTCGAACATTAGCCACTTTTACTTTCAATGGTTTTTTTCGTGTTAAATTTGAACTTAATGATGACAAAGTGTAAAAAATATATTGAATGAATGAAAGGTTCTTCCTTGTGATAATCTCATATCGATTGTGAAATCTGGATAACATAATGAAAAAAAACAAGCATCAATTATAGAAAAATTCTAGACTTACACGAACACAACAAAGTATATTTTTGATCGATGTTGAAGTCAACAGTCCAAACCAGACCACGACGATCGGCCGCAGCGCATATTGTCTCAATAATTTCATCCGGTGGAATTCAGCTGTTGTCTTCTATTTCTGGGAAGACATATGAAGTATCCGAAACTCTCTTCAGAAACGAAACTTCAGTATCGTTTTGGCCACAAGTTTGATGAGAAATCCCCTTTATTTATTTGCGGCGCCGATTGAAATTCATCGTGTTCATCAGTAGACGGTTCGAGGTTAACCTCAAATTCGTTACTTTCATTGTCTTCGAAATCTAAGTCGGTGTCACCGATAGCCCTGCCAGAGATAACATAAAGTTTCGTTCTACGCCCTCGGGATGGGACAGAACAGTCCGCTGACTGCCCTTGTCTAAGCTGTTGTAAATGATTGATGATATCATCATCGAACTCATTTTGACTTTTAAAGTCTATTTACTTGAGGTAACCTCTTAAATACGGCTTCTGGATTGAATGGAAAATAACACACGCAGAGAAACCACTCATCAAGTTATCCAAATTTGTTCTGCTGAAAAGATCCCGAAGTTTTGATGGAAAAGAAGATTTGGGTGTCACATGGTATTTCTGTCCCTCGTGTGTTCGACGCCAGTCACTTATAATGGATCTCCAAATTTTCTTCAAAGAGGAAGTGAAGGTTGTGTGATGAATTTAGTAACAAGCATGCGAATCGAATATCATGATGGCGCAAGTCGATAACTTCCTTGTTGATGTGAGACGATAGATTGTCAATAAGAATTTTGGGCCTCGTTTTCCTTTTGAGGTGTGGTGAACAAACAGATCTGAACCAATCAGCGAAACAAATCATCAAACCATCCAGATTTGGTGAATGTGTGCTTGGCTCCGTCAGGTCCACCGAGTGTCCATTGTTTATACAGGTTCCTAGATTTATAAACAACTTTAAAATTGAGACAGCAGGACATGTGGCGCGGCAGCGGGATGGACGTTAGACGAGATTGGTGACGGAATGGCACCCCAGAGACGGAGGGGAAGATAGATGACTCGCTGGATGGACGGCATCAAGATAGTGAGAGGAGACAACTGGATAAGCGTGGCCCAGGAGAGGGCAACCTGGAATTTCATGTGGATGCCTCCATCCAACAGTGGATCGGACTCGCCTAAAGAAGAAGAAGAGGAAACTATAAAAGTATCAAAAATAGTCATGATTTTATTTCCAATGATAAAAGATGCAACGGCTAATTTGCCTCTAAGAATGGCGAAGCAACAGATAAACAACTTTAAAATACATGATAATTTTATATCGATTATTTCACCTAAGTGGCTGAAGTTAGGCCATTTTCCAGAATTTGACGCCCTAACTTTAGCCACCCCATCCAAAGCGAGCATAATCTAAAGTTAGCACTCTCTTATTAGGTTGAAATAGTGTGTGAACTGTGAAATAGCGTTTCAATCAATTCCACGTTATTTGACTTCAAAAAATTATAAAACAAAATGTTAGGAGAGAAAGTCGTTTCATAATGCTGTAGTATCGGATTAATATTTCAAGTTGTAATAATGCATCGTAAATGCATCATTACGTAGAAAATTTGCATTTAAGTCATGCACCACCAGTGGTGATAGTTAGGGAGTCTTACGAGTGTATCAAGTTTGAATTTTGAAATTCCCACTTTGTCAGATCATTTCCTTGGAAATATGCACCTAATAGATTAGAAAATAACTGAAATATTCAATCAAATAGTACTTAGTATTTAAATGGGTATACATGTACAACATGTGTATCTGAGCTCTAGTTGTGATTAAGCTAGTGCAACTATAGACAAGTAATTTAAATATTTGTCAATTATGGTCTATAAACAAAGTGCATTGATGGCTTGTGTTGCGATCACGATTTATATTTTGCTGATTTGTGGAGACAACTATGCTTATTTTGGCATTCTTCACAATCCTACAAGTAATCATATTTCATTTGTAGGCCTATAATGCTTAGTGATTGATGTAGTCATTCACATGCTATTTTCAGAAGTGAACATCGTGGAATGTCAAGGAATTGGCTGAAAACAATCCGCAATGCCTCAAAGAAACTCCTGCACGTAAGTTGGTAGTTGATATACATGTAGTTATCTGCAACACGATTTATAGTGTACATAATCTACAGACTTTGATATTGAAGATGAGCGATCCTACCCGTCCCGAACCCGAAAGTACGGGTTCGGTTTGGATAATTTCAAAGTCGGGTCAGGTCGGGTTCGATTGTCGCTTTTCTCAAAAACCCGTGAAACCACGAACTGGGGTTTGAGCACACAAATTTAAAACATTTTTTTTCTCAGAAAGGTTTGATGCAATGTCATTCTTAAATCTTACATGTGATGTGATGGTATGGGCATTTGATCAATGTATTATTCTGATTTAGTAATAAGGGGAATTAATATCTCTCGTTTGTAAATTCACTTTTATATTTGTTCGAAACTGCTTCACAAATATAATAACGAGCTTCGCAAGCTGTAAGCCCACTATAACTCAGTTTCAAAAATATCAAAGTTTGTTTCAATTTGAGCTATCGACGACTGAGAACTTTCAGAGGTAGGTGATTACAGAAGCGTCAAGAGATATTTGGAACGAATTCGAAAGCTGGTGAACGGCTAAATATTTAGAAGTCCTTAACCGGATTTCCGTTTTTATAGAATAAACTTAAGTAGTGAGAAAATGTTTTGCCAAGGAACAAATAATTTGGATTTTGAACTATTTTAGATTTTGAAGGGGGCCCTTTTGAGATTGCGAGTGGGCCCTTTAGGATTGTGAAAGGGCCTTTTAGGATCGCGAGGGGCCTTTTTGAGATTGTGCACTGGAACTTTAAGATCGTGAGGGGCCCTTTTGAGACTGTGAAGGGGCTCCTTAAAGATCGTGATGGGGGCTCTTTTGAGACTGCGAAGGGCCCCATTAAAATCATAAGGGGTAACCCTTTTGAGACTGTGAAGGAGCCCCTTAAAGATCGTGAGGGGACCTTTTGAGAATGCGAAAGGGCCCCTTTTGGATCGTAATGGGGCGCTCTTGATACTGCGAAGGGGCCTTTTTGAGAATGCGAAAGGTCCCCTTTTAGATCGTAATGGGGCGCTCTTGATACTGCGAAGGGGCCCCTTTAAGATCGTAAAGGGCCCTTTAGAGACTGCGAACGCAATCTAATTCTTCGGTCAACAGCACGAGAGCATATCTTTACGCAATCGCTCGTCGATTTGCAGAAAGCGGTGCAAAGCTTTGTTTTTCAGTTCATCCAAATGCATAGGATGACTCTAATGCACCATTTCTTCAACGTGCCCAAAAGAAAAAGTCACAGGGCATTGAATCTGGTGGTATCGAAAGCCATTCCAGAGGCTCGATGACGGTCAATCCAAGATTTAGGAAAATTGCTGTTTAAATAATTTACGATGGGTCTGTCGTAGTGCGCTGGCATTCCATCCTGCATGAAGATGCTGCTATCCTTCATGACATTCAGTACATTTTATACAGCATAGAAAGGAAGAGTTTTTCCCACACATTCTCGATTTCTCGAAAGAATAATGACTCCCAAAGAAAATGGCTTGCGGAAATGCCTGCCCAAGCATTTAGACCGCGCTGAGCATGGATTTTGTAAGAAGATATTTGCTGTGACCAGACCGCTCTGCTGAAGCAGTCTTTCAAACTTCGAGCAGCTGAACAGCAATTTCATAGTGGTTTCATGAAAATTCTTCACAATGAAGACGGAATCTTGCACCGTGTGACGTCATTGCACAATTAATGGAAAATGACAAAGTTGCACGAGAATAGTGCAATACACATTAGAATGTAAAAATTTTGAACAAAATGAAGAAACTTGTCTTTGAAACAGTTAAGTGAAATCATCCATAGGCCTACATGTAGGGATTCAAGTAACTGTGAGGATTCAGAAGCATCTTTATGAGAACAGACACAACTTCTGCTTGAACGCTTTCAAAACCTACCGGGTTATGTAATATCGAATGATCGTAAGTTTCTTACTTTGAGGGGGACCACGACTACGTAATTTAGGGGCCCTTTCCGGTTTATATTTTTGATAAGAGTGGCAGCCCTGATGGTTAAGCTACATTTTTCAAAAATCCATGCCTTTTCACGTGCGGCACTCTTTAGTTGGATACATAAAGAACTCACACCAGTATTAAAAGCAGAATGAGTATTTTCTCTTATGTTCTCAATACTGCTGTTAAGTGTCAGCCATGTAATGCAGTCTACGTGAATGTATGGCAAGTTTATATGCTGATCAGCCCATCAGTTCCAGGGTTAAAGGCAACTATGGTTTTGTAGTTGTCTACGTTCCTGATGTAAACCTCTTATCTCATAAAATGGATCATGTTAACTTTATTCAATATCGAAACGAAATTAAAGTTATGTTTTACTATATCTCTACAGTATATTTACTCAGTTAGTACAACAGAAAATAGATATATTGCCTAATGACTACATTCCTAAATATGGTATGCGTGTTAATTCGCAGAAATATATAATAATTTCATTAAATATCTGTTTGAAATTCTTCTCATATTTTTACAGCTTTGTCATAATTTATATTCTATTGAATTAGTCAGTGCAGCGTATACCCCTAGATGAGGGTGCAATTAAATCTCGTTGATGGGCCTTCCTGAAGACTATCTACGGTGTTTGAATAGATCGAGTTGAACCTGAGATGAAGCTTTCATGCAGGTCTAAAATTGCCCTGATTCCTGTTATACACTGACTTTCAAGTCATACGAGTATTAGCTTAATGTCATGAATTGTCCTCTGATCTGGTCGGGTCGGGTTCTGGTATTTTCTTATCGGGTTCGGGTAAAAGTTTTGGACCCAACCCGACCTCGGGTCCGGGTTGGCCTTTTGTACGAGTCGGGTTTCAAAATTCATTAAACCCGACCCGACGCTCAGCTTTAGTTGACATAAATGATCTTCCTCTAACATTAATTTTTCTAGAAGAACAAGAATTCGAATTACAGAGTGCATCATCTGCATCCTTCAGAGACCTGAACTTTTATCATTAACTTAAAGACCTGAGGCGGAGGGCTAAAGTGGACCTCTTATATAAATTCTCAGTTTACTTGCTTTAAAGTTCAATCGATATTAAGACATTGGGAAAGTCGATTTAAAGTAAAATAATGATGTTTATATATATATATATATATATATATATATATATATATATATCAACTTTTGACCGTCGTTCACCTTTACTATTGAACATGTACGAAAATGTGATTTTTTGATAAGTCAGCGACATTTGACACCTGATCAGTTGTATTACGAAGCGATTTCGCTATGTTTACACCTACAATAATACGTCAGATGGTTAATTTGATTGAAATTAATTTATTCTGTGTAGTACTTTCATTTGTTATCGTTTGTATGTGTGTGTATGTTTGAAGGAAACAGTTGCTCCACCCATGCACGTCAAACTTCATCTATCTTAGCGTTTCTGATCTGATATTGAGACTTGAAAACTAACTGGCTAAGTTGTGTTAAGTAATCAAGGCAGGATGAATACAAATGAACGATGATAATTTTTTTATTATAAACATTGATTATACCACTGGAGAAAACGCCACTGATAATTTTACGTCAATAAACATATTGCATAAGATCGATGGTTGTTCCTTGTAAGTATAGCTATCTTATCAAATATCCCACAAAGTTGCACACCACAACCCCATTAAACTCACCAATTGGCAATCACAGGCCTGTGATTAAGATGTATTATATATTTCTATAATCGTGCTCAGTGCATTGTTTCAAATATGAATCTACAACCTTACTTTTAAACATTATCGAGCTATACTTATTTTGTATAGTATCCATTCTTTCAAACATGGTTGCAAAACCCAGCTTTTAGACCGTGTTTTTAAAAGATGCTTTTTAACTTTTAAATTGATTTAGATCCAAGAAATTTATGATTATGGCATAGACTTGTTGATAGGCAGGAACCTTGTTGTTTCATTCATGGCGAGAGCAGATTAAGACAAAGTCAATGATCCTGCTGTCTATCCATCCATGACTTCGTTGAGAGACCAATGCGAAGGGTTAGGATACAATCAAATAATGCTATCGATACCGACGAACTCAAGTAGTATGATAGTAAAATGCTACATAGTAAACTTGTGAATAGTATGTTATTGACTTCACAAATGCTCTGATGGAAAAATGTTGGAATTTCAAAAAAAACAAGTAGAGCAAAAAACATTTTTTAAATATTTAAAAATATGTGCTTGAAACCCTTGATAACAATATCTCGCTATTTATTCTTTCTAGCCGCAGCGGCAAATCATTCGACCTCAAACTTCTGCGGCAAAATCAGTTTCTCTTCCTCCGACTGAAGTTACTCTCCTACCCAATAGCCTGCAGGTTGCCTCCGAATCATGGAAGTCAATGACATGCACGGTAAGTATTGTTACTTTCTTTCAGTGATGTCATAGACGACCGTTTCCCAAATTCATTTTCTGACGACCCAAAGCTGGATATGGAAAGCATCCCACGACCCTTTTTATTCATGTGCTGACTTCATTTAGCCTCCAGTACAGGGTGGACTATTTTCCGGAATTCCGGATTTTTTATGAAGATTTCATTGGGTCTCGAGATTCGGCAAGAAATGGATTAAAAACAACAAGACGGGATGGGGGTAAGGGCTACGGTTGCTAACTGATCAAGAAAATTGCAATTGTGTCATTACCAGGGTTGGCAAAAGTCCGAAGTTTATTTTTTGCTTCGCAGGAAATGAAAAATTCAAATACTTCGCGAAGTTTATTATTTTTGGATGAATACAAAAGAATTCCCCCAGAGTATGATCAGGAACTGTTCGGAGTTCATTTCGCCTGTTATTCTAGATGACATGTAACCTAGAAACAGTCAATATTGGGCATAATTTTTCGAATATGCAGTTGGCCATAAAACATGGCCGCGTATTTTCTACCTCTTTTCTTTCTTGAATTTAGAGACACTTCCTGTTCGAGTACGGTCACGAAATCTTACTGCCTTTGGGCAATGCCCTTAAGCTGTTATTTCAGTCTTCAAATCTCAAAAAAATGTTTCTTGGTATTGGTGGGTCAAAATAAGTGAAAACATATACTTATATACTAGCGTATACTTGCATATAGCATATTACATATGCTTGGCCTAGCGATCTTTTGGTCCAGAGCTCGAGCCCGAAGATGTCATTGGAAGTCGGCAGGAAGGGCATACGGACTAAAAGTACTACAACGCTCCATAAGTCTATGTCAGCACCGTCCAAGCCCCAAGTATGGGGAGTAGTGACGTAAAAGCTTCATATATTTAAAGTACATGGGCTGCCGTCGCTAAACAGTGTTTACACTATGAATAATTTCATCATGTGAGGAGAGTTAATTTCCGGCTGCGTCATGCTGCAACATGTAAAAGTCATTCTGGTGCGATGACATGCCGAAGAACGCTTTCATACTGACTACAGTTAATTCATTGAGTTCAATTTTCAGCATTGTAAATTCTGATGCGAATTAGAAGATTCAGAAGTTAGCATTTTCAGGGCTATGTCAACTAGGGTTGCGATATTTTAAATATGTACTTTAAATATGTTTTAAATATGGATAAAAAAACAATGTTTTTAATATGTTTTTTATAATGGTTTTGCTTATGATGTTGTGTAATTTTGCGCTTACAAACATGTTTTTTTAAATATACGCTTATTAGTTTACATTCCATCAATTTTATTAGCCTAAAAAAGTTTCTTATGCAAATCCGGCTGCGTAAGAAACCAGTATGCAATTTATTAAAGTCATCCTTGTAAGTGAGTTTAGAGCTAGTGCAATTGACATGAAATAACGATAACTAAGCTTTGGTTAACACTGTTATGTTGATCATTATGTCAAAACGAAAATTGGAGTCCACTATCATCGTTGACTCCTGATGGCGGCTTTTATAGAAAGTGTTGGTCTATCTCGATTCTCGAATCATATATTCCCACGCGATAGCTGACGTCTATGAACCAATCCCACTATTGATATATCAGACTATTGGTGATCTCAATCATCCAATCAGAATCAACGAATGAACAACAAAATGGGATTTATATACTCTAAGAGTCGAAACAGACTTAAGTTAGATAAAGTCACTAAACTTATGAAAATTGCGGCAAGAAATAGATTTTGACTCTGATTGTGTTGATTTTGATGATGACGGTGAGCTTGAATGTGTTGAGATTGAATGATGCCGAGTGAGTAGATCGTACATGTACTTCATTATCAACTGCTTTTTTGGCTACTGAATTTACATAATCAACTGTTTTATTGTAATTGCGATTTGTTTTCCATCCGATACGGTTGTTTTGTTTTTCTTTTCTAACAACACAATTTTTAAATTAACGATGACTTTTCTATCATAGTTCACCGTATATACGTATCTAACCAAAGTCATAGTTTTCTTTCTTATATAATTGACATGGTGTAATCCTTTTCAAAAATCAAACATTGCGATAAATGAATTGAAAATGAAATGATAAGCCATCTGTAATAAAGCATGAAATACATTACAGATGCCTATTTGCGTATTCCGTAAAAGTGTTTATGAAAATATTGCTTAATTCTCGACCATCATAAGAAAAACAAAAAAAATATTTAAAATATATTTAAAATATGGTCGATAAAAAAACATTTTGCATCCCTAATGTCAACATTACTATTTGGGGCTATGGCACCCAATCCCCCTTTGAGGGTGCCAGCTACGGCATCACCACACGCCACACCAAAGCATCCAATGTTTGCACTCCATCCAGAGCAACTGTAGGCCTACTGCATCTTTGTACACACATAACATCATCACAGACGCTTGAAGCACATTGTGAGTTGTGATTTTGACTCAGATTAGATTACTATAGGAATAAGCTCTTCTTTACCGAACATCTTTGCGGATTACCAAATAATAACGGTCCTCTGCTATGTGCTATACATTAAAGAGCGGAATAATCAAATGATGAATTGTTTACTCATCGAATCATCAGTTCCTTGAACGACGGATAAAACAAAGGGGAACGTTGCAGCAGTCTTATTTCCGCAACCACATTCATGGTAACCGGGATATGCTTTTGGCTTGATTTGATTGGCTCGTGAAGAAAGATCAGTTAGTCTACTGATGAACACTTTCTTATCACAGCCTTTAACCCATTAAACGCGGTGGCATATATATATTCAAAAGGTTAGAACAAAATCTGACTTAAATCATTACGGGAACTACAAACGTTTCAGTCATCAGTGTAGTATACCCTATTGTAGAGAATCAGTAAATCAGATGCCGATAAATCGTCATCCGACCTCCAGACATCTACAATTATTGAAATAATTCAAATCTTGTTCTCAGAGCTCGGGTTCAAAAATTTGAACTTGCAAACACGAATGCAAATAGCATGTTCGTGCTGCGTTCTATACACTGATGACGGCAAATAAGCCAGAAACGTTTGTAGTTCCCGTAATGATTTAAGTCTGATTTTGTTCTCATCTCTTGAATTTTTTCCTCTCGGGGTCTCGGCATGTATAGATTAATTCTTTCACTGGCCAAATGTGTCAGCTGCCGGCTTTCTATGTACATCCACCTACCAATGGTTTGTGCATAGAACGCAGCACGAACTAGCTATTTGCATTCGTGTTTGCAAGTTCAATTTTTGAACCCGAGCTCTGAGAACAAGATTTGAATTATTTCAATAATTGTAGATGTCTGGAGGTCGGATGACGATTTATCGGCATCTGATTTACTGATTCTCTACAATAGGGTATACTTCACTGATGACTGCAAATAAGCCAGAAACGTTTTGTAGTTCCAGTAATGATATAAGTCATATTTTGTTCTCACCTCTTGATTTTTTTCCTTTCAATCCAATCAACCCAAATCAAAACAATCTAAGTATTTCCCTACCGGTATCGTCTCTTCTCGAGACTTTTCAAGGGAATAATGCTTTATTTTTTAAAAATATGGCTACATCATAATAGAAATCTGCAAAAATATAAACTTTCTTATTACATGGCTACCTTTGAGCATAGAGATTAAACGAAAAATAATTCACGTATCAGAATTAAGGTCTGGCTTAAGCATAGTAATGAAATATTTTTCTTTCTTTTCCCTAGCAATCCTATTGCAACTTGGTGGCATCTGGTAAAAGGGAGCTGCTCTGAACTTAATAGCGAGATCATTGGCGCAATTTGCAATGTGTTTACTTACTGTTAATACGGCATAATGTCTGTTGTTAATATGTTGCCGGTGTACGGTTAGTCGGTTTCTGAATATGTCACCGGATTGGCCAATATAATATTTGTTACAACCGTTGCAGAATAGAGCGTAAATAATGTTATGGGAAAGGCAATTCAGATTTTGTTTGATTTTATACGTTTTCATTTTACCATTTTTGAAATTAATTGTTTCACCTTCTATGATAATGGAACAGTAGCTACATCGGTTATCACCACACTTCGTTATTCCTTTAATTGTTTTCCGATTCTTAACATTAAGTATATTAAGTAGAGATGAAGGTTGTTTATAAGATATTTTGAAGTTATAATCCATGAACCGGTTTGATAATTTTAAGCTCTCAGTTGCTGGCTTAATAACTTTGTTGTATATGTTGGGATTGTTTTTGTTATAACGAGTAGTAAAATATATCGTTTTCTTTTTTTAATATATATATATAAAGATAAGTAATAGATTCTTCGAATATGGCAATTAAACAATAATTATAAAATAAAAATAAAAACACTCGAATCTGCCAGGAAATATTGAATTAAACAGCCCGACCGGTTTCACTAGTCTACTGCTATTCAAGGGCTAAATGAATCATACATCAACTAAAATTCAAGTGACATACACATTGAATGGGCTTTTTAATTCAATATTTCCTGGCAGATTCGAGTGTTTTTTATTTTTGTAATTATATATATATATATATATATACATATGCCATCTTCGAAATCGATCCGAAATGGCTCGTTTCCATTCTACATGTGAAAATTTTCATGTTTCATGATGTTTCAAGCTATGTTTATTGATGTACTTCGAAATATGCAAAGAAATCACAGCCGCGTTTAATGGGTTAAAGTAGTAATTGATTCTTAAATGATAAATTAAAGTATGCCTTTCATAAGAAGAACTTCGATGTGATATCAGTACATAAAAAACGACATTGCACTAAAAAAATTAACTTCGGAGGAAATAAAAAATATTTCGCGAAATATTTCGTGCCAACCCTAGTCATGACGGATGCATTTTATTGTTTCATCTCTTCCAGTCTGAGGGATTTTAATTGTATCTTTGAGCGTTGCCTGTATGATTTAAGTTCAGCATAGTTCGTGCACTACATATTGATGATAATGCAGGCCTGTGATTACTCCTTAAATTCCTCAAATTCCACAAATTTGTTTATTACTCCTCAAATCCTCAAAAATTCCTCAAATATAGCTTAACTATGAGAAATTCCTCAAATGCGACACACTACAGACTAAATGTCGGATAATGTATTATTTTTTGGCGAATGGCGATGATATGTACTTTCAGACAAGAAGCTAAGATAGAATCCTGTAACATGTACCCTACATCCATGCTGCTAATCATGAATCACTCATGATTTATTTCTTTTTTTTTCTTCTCTCATGATTATAACTTAATGATTTTTCTCTCACACACTTGGTAGATTTTAGATAGCGTAATCCCGCTGTACTAGCTAGATCTGATATTTTGAATGGAAACAGATCTGTCCTTTTATCATCTGAATGGGCAGACTGTTAAATAGAATCTTTTCAATATATAAGTGATAAACATAATTTTGAAAAGAGCGACTTACTCACCAATTCATTCCACATAGGAGAGGAGAACGGTTGCTTGTCCTTCTAGTAAGTATTTTTAAATTTCTAGACATTTTAGGATATAATGATTTTCTTTTACCCATGTCATATTTAGCACATCAAAAATTAACCAGTCGTTAGCTTGTTTTTTTAATTTTGTTACCTTGACGCATTTTTTTACGTTGAATACGTTGAATGTCGTTTTCATTTCTGCAAGCTACAGGGCTGCAGATGTTCCGGTTCGTCTGGACTTATTTTGGTAAGCAGAGAAGTTGTCCGAAGTTATTGTCTGTCGAACTCACTCATTAAATGCTTTCACGTATTTAATGAGTGAAACACTGCGATCAACCTACAGAAATTGTATATTTGAACACTGCAATTTTTTACTTCTAACTTCATAATATTGCTTAGAATTCCAACAATAAAATGCACATTCAATTATTTTCATTAATTATCTTGACCTTTGTCACAACCTTCTTTATATGTTTCTGCGACCTTTGTCACAACCTTCTTTATATGTTTCTGCGACTATATGGCTGCTAAATGCATGCCTGTACTTCTTAAAGAACTTGAGGATATCAATCTTCCATATCCATTATATGATAACATATAGGTAGCCCAGCCCGCTTGGATTTCAGTGCTCTTATCAACTGAAGCGTTTGTTTCACTCACTCTCTTCCATTTTATTTCCGCTGAACATGAACACATCCGACGGGGTAAAGCGGATGGTCCCTAAATTTAGTGTCTACATGCCTCCTGGTCACTAGCGTGCGGGGGTTTGCAGCGTATGAAGCTCTGCTATCTCATGAGTCTTTTTGCAGCTACATTTTCCAGGGTCTCCCGACCGACATTTATCCTGGATGAATTATTCACGTATAGATCGTTTTCATAATTTGCTGAACACAGGTTGGTGTGAAATTAGTGCACACATTGCTTATCGCTGTATGTGAACTTAGATTAATTAAGACATTGAACCATATAGTACTGGGTTGGTAGATTTTCAACCTGGGTCTACTGCAAGATGTAGACGTCAATATCTCGGCGCAACTTCATACGAATAGAGGTGATAATCTTTCACTCTTTGTCTGTATGAGACCAACAGCTCAACTGGCAAGCCTGTTCCCGACACTTGTTTTGTGTTTTATGAGAGAATTCATGTTCATTTGAATGTAGATCGGAGCGATATGATCAAACGCTAACAAGTAAACAAAACCTACCAAGACTTATGTAGCATAAAGTAAAATTTATAAATTAATGTGTAATGTGGCGTATCCTTCATGATAAATTACTGACTTTTTTAAGTCACAAGCATTCCGTCAACGATTTTAAGCTTTCTATACTTATGGGTTACTCTCCTCCCAAATTTGTCTAAAGTCCGTAAAAATTAATCGTTGCAAAGCCCCAGATGCATGTGGTTGAGGATATATCCTACATTCAAAAAATTACAGTATACAAATCTGACAAGCATCATTGAATTGGAGACGATAGCGTGGAGCAGAGCGATATCAGCAGCTTGATCTGACATCCTCTGTTCGACACATTCTAAGCAGATAATACTTGAGGCAACAAATTAATTTCGTAACAACGCGGGAAGTGATTATGACCAAGTCAGTATTCCTTTGCAATATACACAACTTCAAAAAGTGTGGTGTGGTCAACCCTTGGGTTACCTTCTTCGTTGTGACTTTCATGATTTGAAGTTTGGCCCAAAATCCGTGCTAAAATTTGTAGTTTTTCTTGCAATTATCATATTAGGCTCCGTTTCCATTCCTCAAATTTTTCACAAAAAATCCTCAATTTTTTTCATAGGCTAATCACAGGCCTGGATAATGTGATATCATCTTTTTTGAGAATAATATTAAACAGCTGAATTGAAAATGCCCGGTACCGTACACATCAGAAAAATTGGCATTATTTGAACTATAACCTTGACCATAATGCGACACAATTATTCCATCCGCAATGATATCTACAATGAATAAAGTTCAATATATCGCTGAACAATTCAAAGATCAGTTGACCAATCTTAGGTTTCCGAAACTGCGGTTTGCTTAGATTGTGATTATAGAAATTCGACACTATGATAATTAAGGACTAGAACGGGTCTGTCCGCTGAAAGGAATGCTACGCCTTGGACATGCATTGTCATGACAACTGAGTTGTCCCTAAACGATGGCGGCTTCCAGTGTTTGACTATGAGTGTAGTCACTCATAGCATCGATACCTTGACAATTAGGCTCTTTTTTGAAAGATTCAAGCTCATGATTTCTCCTTAAATACAAGATCATCTTGAAACTTAAAATTTACCACCTTAGGGCTGCAATCTACAACTGTGCCAGGTTTCAGTAATTTGAATCTTCTCATGTTCTAGCAACATTGACTTTAATGTAGATCGGTGCCTGACCGAAAAGCTGAAATAACCATCAACACACAGCTATTGTACATTCTATTCTCGCCGACTTGAACAAAGCGAATAGTCGGATTTTTGTGGTATTGACTTTTATGTGTATGTATGTCATTTATTTGGTTTGAAGTCATGACGTTAAGGCTCGTCGAAAGCTTGTAGACTTGACGCGTTTTTATTCCTGTATTTTTTAAGACTTGATTCTGATGAGGTTTCAATATTTTGAAAACTGAAGTTGCAGAAGTTCTTTATTTAGTTTTGAAATGATGAAAAAAATCTGGTCTTCTCAACAGACACGTTTCATATTGAATTTTATGAACTATGACACTGTTCGGTGCAAATGGCGCACCTTCAAAAAAACCAAATAAATAATAGCAATTCTCACGGATCGTGAAGATTCCATATCCATCGCAGAATTTCAAAGGAGCATCTTGGAGATCCAAGACTTCAAAAACATTTTTTAGCATGATACCTCCGTTGATCCATCGGTCGCCACCAGAAATTAGGAGAAAAATAAATAGATTGAGTTCCATTTTTGAAATCATCTTACCTTCAAGCCATCCATGTAGTCAATGTAGAAGCAGTTGAAGATCAGAATAATCTACTGGATTTGGAAAATATTCTAGATTGCTTTTTTTTACTGAATTTTCACCCCCAGCACAGCTATGAGCCATGAACGAAGCTAGGGGTTACTCAATGAAAAGTAACAAATTGTATTATTTTAAATAAATAAATAAAAAAAAAACAGATCTTCTAATCTGATTAAGCTGTCCCCATCAGAAACCTATTCGCACGCCTCTTGAAAGAATCAAGATTGTATTGGTCAGGGAAAGTGGTCTGGGGAAGCTGATTCCAAAGCTGTGCCGTGCGAACAAAAAAGCTTTTCGAGCGACTCAGAGTACGTGCGCGTTCTAAGCTCACATTATAGCATGTGAGTGCATTAGCTCTGCGTGTGCTTCTGGAGAAGATCTTAGGTTTGGGTACGCACTCATTTACTGCAGAGCTGCTTCTACCGAAATAGTACCTGTAGAAGAGACTGAGTGAAGCAACATCCCGTCTGACGGAGAGCGGCTGCAACTTGCTACCAAGTTTTTCACCCATGAGATTCTTGACACGTTTCTCAACCCGTTCAAGGAGGTTAAGATGCGTTTGTGGGGGGGGCGCCTGCCCACAGATGACAACAATACTCCATCAGAGGACGAATAGTGGACTTGTTAACATAGCAGACAGTCTGTGGTGGAAGATAGCTGCTGGCACGATAGAGACTACCAATGCGTTGAGCTGCCTGCTTGCTAGTGGATTGGATGTATGGTTTCCATGACAAGTCTTTCGCAACCGCCAATCCAAGGAAGGAGATGGAATCTTGTTCTCTCATCCTATTATCTGACATTTTAATGCTATGATCATCATCTCCTTTAAGTCGTGAGTGCAGAATACTCTGAGTTTTTGAAGGATTGAAGGAAACAAGCTAGTTGGCGCCCCATTCTGAGACCCTGCGTAAGTCTTCATTAAGAACGTCGCATAACTGCTGACGTTGCTGAGTGTTTTTAGCGAGTCGCTCATTGGAATTGAAGAGTGTTGTGTCATCTGCATACATCACCAATTTACTCACTAGGCAGTCTGGGAGGTCGTTGATGTACAGCAGAAAAAGAGTGGGTCCCAAAATTGACCCTTGAGGAACTCCTGCATTCACAAACTCGGTGGAAGACTTTTGGCCATCTAAGACGACAGATATATGCCGGTCACTAAGGAAAGAAGCAAGAAGTTTGTGGAGTTGATCAGCAACTCCATAGGACTTAAGCTTCATAAGGAGTCCCTGATGCCAGACTTTATCGAATGCCTTGGAAATATCCAAGGCAACTAATCTCGTCTCACCTTGTCTGTCAAGGACACGACTCACATGTTCAGTGACATATGAAAGAAGATCTGCAGTTGATCTGCCTGAAGCCATACTGTTCTTCTGATAGAAGGTTCTGAGTTTCAAGGAAGTTAACAATGTGTTGGTTAATCACTGCTTCAAAAATCTTGCCAGCAATTGGAAGCAGGCTGATATGACGGTAACTAGATGGAAGAGATGAGTCAGAACCTTTCTTTGGAACTGGAACCACGGAAGCTACTTTCCAACAAGAGGGAAACTCACCGGTGGATACACATCTACTGAACAGTTTAGATAAAAGTGGAGAAAGCTCAGGTGAGAGTTGCTTGAAGACCGAAACCGGGATGCCATCTGGTCCACTAGACTTAGAGCTATCGTGACCGGCGATGATCTTTTTGACGTTTTGGACTGTGACTGAAGGAGGACTAACTGTCTCATCAGTGCGCGTGGGAATTGGAGGTGGAATTCTACAACCCCTCCAACTCCTTCCAAACTCCTTGCAAAGAAGCTCGGCTTTGTCTGCTGAGGTTGTCGCCATAGAAGTACTGACTTCGGCATGACGGAGTGTTGGGATGGAGGATTTGTTCCTATTGGTGACACTGTTGTAAATCCTCCAGAAGTCCTTAGAGCCAAGCTTTTGGGCAGCAATGGATTTCCGTACATATCAAGCGTAGCGGCTTTTGGCCTGATGTATGGTTTCCTGGCAATGTCTACGTGCGGTTTTGTACAATTCAAGATTGCCAGCGCTACTGTCACGCTTATACATATGGAAAAAGTAGTCACGCTGGCAACTTGCAGATGCACATTCTGGTGTAAACCAAAGTTGTGAGTGGGGCTTCATTTGGAAAGTACGGTGAGGAATGTAGGCCAACATCCCTATCTGAAGCCACTCTGTCAGTTCTTGCGCCGACTTGTGGACGTTCTCGCTCAGAATCAAATTCTCAGCTTGAACTTGACTAAGAAAAGTGCGGAAGCCACACCAGTCTGCTTTGGAGAATTGATAAACTGTTCTATGGAAGGGTGCAGACGGTGTGGAGCAAATTTGTTTGCCAGAAACTGTGATAACACAGTGATTAGACGTGCCGAGGGGAGAAGTAACATTGTGTGAAAAACAAGTTGGATTTTGATAGCGATTAACTTGTTCCCGCTTCCCAGTTAAAAGAAAAAAATATTATCAAGGGAGTGTGCATGCTTGATGGAGTGTAGGTACACGACTTTTTTTGGAGCACCTTCTCTTAAAGAGCCAAATATTGGATTCGTCTGTCGAACTGAATTTAAAAGAACATTTCAGTTAAGACTTTCCTCCTTAAGCAAATATGTGAACGATCATGACAGGTTTACAAAAGCCGCATTTCGAAATTAGAGAGGATATAATTTAGCCGAACATTTCATAAGCCGAAGCGTTTGAGAAACAAAAATGGCACCTATCTACCTTTTTTTGGCGCACTGTTGATAATGGTTCCAATGCTGATGGTGCAAGTTGTTATCCTACTCTTTTAAAGCTGGCAAAGAGTACGTTTACATGTTTTCGCGAACCTAAAGTGGAGAATTCATTCAGTTTGATGAACATGGCGTGCACACAATTAAGACCACGAATGGATGTCCGTAGCCTATATGTCGTTAACATCTCAGCATCGAAAGAAGTTTTTGGATGACTTTGTATCTCAGCTCCGCAAAAAAATTTGAAAACGGTGTCAGTGTCACCATCTCTACTGAAATGTATGAGGGCAAAGAAAGCTCGATTGGAAAACATCAAATCAAAGTCGCCATAGCGCATCTCGCTTGTGCCTCCCAAAAGAAGAAGGAGAAAGAACGAGAAGAAAGGACAGCAAGTGGAAAAAAGGCGAAGGGAGCTTCAACATTTAGTTCAGAAGAATTCAAAACGTCAATGTTTTTTTGATTTGCACCCCGATTGTAAAATGCAGGAGTCGCAAAAACTCATACGGACAGATGTGGAATCTTCAGCAATTGGCTTGGAATCTTCGATGCCTGACGTGCAATCAGAAGCTAATATGATTCTTGAAATTACAATTAAGCTTCCTGAAATCTCGTTTTGCTTCGAAAAATGAAAAAAATAGTTGTCTACTTCCGTGTCATAAAATCATCAAAAATACTCCCATCACGTTCGTACAACCAAAAGACGCAAAAATTAGTTTACCCCCATCTACAACTCTCAAAAATTTCTGTCAAGCAAGAAATTATGCCCAGTAATTCAATACTTTAACATGTACGAGTATATGCATTTATGATGAGGTTAATTAAGTTTCGTATAAATGCGTCTTGCGTATATACAGGGTACAAATACATGCAATCTGTTTCTTTTAGTGGCTGAGTAATATGATATAGCAGCTAATGATTTTGAAGTACATTGGCTATAATGCTGTTTTATTTTCCCCTATAGATTCTTGTATAAGAAGAATTAGCTTAGCTACTCATTGTTCATTTGTCCATCGCTAAAATATCACGAATTCTTGTAGGCCTATTAGTAGAAAACTGAGGCGATTATACCGCGAAAGTTTCCGGATTTTTTTCATATGCCAGTAGTCCACCCTGCTCCAGTAAGCCTACATTCAAACATGAAGTCACATAATAATCACAAAAGCCAGATCGTTGTACAGGACTGACAGGGTTGGCCGGTAAAAACCACCAGCTTTTGTCACCATTTTTTGGCTAAAACTGGCAAAAACTGGCTAAAACTATTTTTCCAGCATTACTACTTAAGTTTTTTGGGTATACATACAATATAAGTGATCATCGTCACTCCTTACTTTATTGATGAACGTTAGTCGCAATAAGGTCACATTACTTTATCATCATTCGATAAACATTTAGGCCTGTATTTTCGCAATTCAAACCTTATCAATATCTTATTTCAATCAAGAATATGTTCCAAGTATAGGTGCAAGAATATGAATTACTATAAAAAATATTGTTATAAAGTTGTTGTGCATTATTCTTCTAAGCGTAAACTCATTTTGTTGCTTTACGAATTTCATTCATTGTAAGATGCAACAGACGTCCATGCTGGAAGGAAATCACTTGGCTCTATATAAAGATCGAAAACAGGCATTCCATGAAGCTAGAGGGGTAGGAAAATGTAGAAATCTGGCCTCGGATTTCTACGATTAACCTCCCTGCTGATCTCAAAGAATGGCTTGTCTTCTAAATCTGTGGCAAATATCCCCTATCAATTGAGATTACACGAATATTACTATGACATTGATCCTGCACTCTCAGTAGGACTAGATTAAAAATTTTGCCCTTCAACATTTTTCATGTCATGGTAATTTACCCTTACATATTTAGAGGATGAGGTTATGTTAAATGAAATTAATACCGAAATTAAAGTTTTGATTTGAGCTCAAAATATGGAAATTTCAAGAACTTTAAACAAACTTGTATTTCACAATAATGTCAAAATTGTTTGTCACTCTCGGATTCTATTGACAAGATCAATTTTGCAGCTTACTGGACGTTCTTTTGTTGAGATTATAACTGAAGCTGTTCAGACATACACTATACCTCACTTTATCAAGATTGCTGGTGCGAACTATGTTATCTAATTATTATTTGTTCTTGCAAATCATGATTTTCTGCTCCAGTCACAAGTATGTTTCTAAAAAAAGTAGAAATGCATTCCAAGTGACTGTTGTACATTGCTTGATTTGGGAGGTGAGATTTTCCGGTGCAGAGGCTTTTTGATGGAGTATTCTCGTTGCGTTCATGAGACCTGGGTTCGAATCTAGATCTGATGAAACCTAAGCTACTATGAAAATGCACTATGCATTCTTGCTTAACACTCAACCCAGAAGATGCAGTGGGATTATTGAAGCTCGTCCACATGAAGACAGTGGTTTGCTTAATTTAGCTCTATGTATAAACCAGTTTTATTCATATATTTATTTTCAATTTTTTCATTTATTTGATGATAATTCTGCGAGTCTCTAGCAACTTCTGCTACATGAACCAAAGAGCCAAAATGGTGCTGAAGTCTGCATTTGTTCTTAAATCACAAGAAAAGGGCAGAGCAATTGTAAAGAAAGACAACATCGTTTGTCGTTCGTTATAAAATCATATCATGTGGTTCCATCACAGAATGAATGTCATGTTTTGGAAGATAAGAATTGCAAGCTGCAAAGCCGCATGCACCGTAATACTTAGACCCCAACTTGCTGTTGATCATTTCGTGAACAAATAGACTGATATTTCGGAATTTTAGTTTTAGCCAGTTTTTACCAGTTTTTGCCGGTTTTTACCGGGTTTTTACCACTTAGTGGCAAAGACCAGTTTTAGCCGGCAAAAAGCCAACCCTGGTTGTTTATGAAGTCGCTGTTACTCATTGACTTTTTACTGTATCAGCGTATCAATTCAGTAGCGCATTCTAAGCATATATAAAATAACTACTTGTTTGTAAGAGGAAGCTGGAATATTGAGAATGCCCATTATTTATGTGATCGGTGCAATGGACTTGTGGCACAACACAATGCTCGCTTTTTGCACTTCACAGGCCTGAGTTATGTCCCTGGTCGGAGAAAATAGATTCTTTGGGGGTATTGGGTGAAAATGAAATATCTGTGAAAATAATGAACATCCTTGCTTAAGCATGCTAATTGTGCTAACAATCATAGGTTGGAACAGGCCGCCGTTCCATACTCGAACGGGCGATTTTGACTGCACCAGCCGTCAAAATCCAGGCCGGATTCAACCCAGTGCAATATGCTGCCAATAAACAAATTTAATTGCCTTGCCTAATTATAGGTAGTGGAGCAGCTACAGCACATAATCGTTCAGTTTGTGATGCAATCATGAAAATGTGTTAGGGAAATACAGTTTTGTGTACTGTTTCAGAAAAAGAAGTTGGCCACGATGAAAAATCAGTATATATATATATATACATTATGAAGGAGCACTTAGAAAAAGTGGTTTCAATAAAACTTTGCAGTACCAGCCAAGTGATGTCAAGACAAGCAAAAGATGGCGAAACATACTCTGGTCCAACCTACCATTCAACCTAGGTGTGAAACTAATATGGGTAGACGGTTTCTCTCTCTTTTGTATATTCATTTTCCTCAACACCACAAATACAGGTCTCTATTCAACAGAAACAGTGTCAAAATCAGCTACAGTTGTACATCAAACGTTAAAAATATTATCAAAAAGCACAACAATGAAGCAATTTAGAATGTCGTCAATGTGAAAGTGGAAGAAAACAAATGTAAATGTAAAAGAAAAGAATCGTGTCCGTTGAAGGGAGAATGTCTGAAGAGCTCTGTTGTTTATAAGACAACTGTATCAACAACAAACGAGCAGAAAACGTATATTGGGAAAATAGAAAAACTGAAAATGATTTTAAGACAAGATACAGAAACCACAAAAAATCATTCACCAACTTTCAATACCGCAGCGAAGCAACTTTATCAAAATGTATTTGGAACTTAAATGACAAAAATGAAGAGCACAATATAAATTGGGAAGCACTCGAACAATTAAATCCATACAAGTGCGGAACTGCCCTGTGTCTCGCTGAAAAATTCCTTATTCTGACTTCCAAAGACACTCATTTATTAAACAAGAAATCGGAAATCATATCCACATGTCGGCACCGTAGAAAGATCATAAATGTCCACGTCAAATAACTATGTCTACCCGACTTACTTCATGCTTATCAAGCTATGATCCTGTGATATTTTTTAACCATTCTTTATAGTCTTTATAGCTTTATGCATTTACCCTTGAATTTTAAAGTCCTTTTTTGTAAGATGCCAATGCACAATTTGTACATCTGATGATGAAATGTAAAATGGTAAATAATAGTTCTAAATAATACCCGATAGAAAACTGAATCAAAAGACCATTTTTAGAACCCTTACCGGTTTCACGGTTTTACCGGTTTATCGTAGAGGCTTTTCAAAAGGAATGAATTTATTACAAAATTAGACAGCATATAGATTCAAAATTACCACCTGTTGAGTTTAGGACTCAACATAGAAAGAAGGCATCCTCCTTACGCTCACGCTAAACAGGTGACATGTTCAGAAACCGCTTAACAGTGCATAGACAACAAATAACACATGCAAAATATACTATACTAAACATGAGCCGGCACATCTCCATGTGTGCCAATAACTTCGTGATTAAATTCCTATCTACAAATTAAGTCCTAGCGCGTCAAAATTGCAGCGTGAGCGCTAAGATAATGCCTTTATTTCCATGTGTCGGCTTTTATTTCTATGCGCAAGAAAGTTCAACTTTGCATAAGATCCTCAAATCTGGTCTTCCAATTTAATTTGCATGGTGACCGCGGTCAGTAAATTGTCACTAATTTTTTGTGTTTGTCAGTAAAATTCAACAACATCTGCTGCCGTTGCGTGAAGACGTATTTTCCCAGTCCTCCCGTTCACGCAATCTGCACATGGCTTCAATTTTTTTATTTTGAGTGCATTCTATCCGATTGCTATTATTTTTGGATCTTTTGAATTGTCACGATCAGCGCTTTCATTGTATATTCAATGCTGCAATTGGTTTTGACTTTTAAATTCTCAGTATTCATTTTTGAGTCATTTCTCCGTCCCGATTATTCCCTCAACCGTAGTGATCGCCGTATTTTGTGGTTCCATGGACTCTTGCTGTATCGTAAAAATTCAACTACGAGATTGAAGCCGATATCAGCATCATCTCAATCTTCTACAAAAAAGCGCCCAGCAAAGAATCTTGTGCTTCGCGATCCATCTGTCATGCTCTTCAATGCTCGGGCTTCGTATAATAACCTTCGCGTAAGAGCAGCAAAATATAAACCGGATCTCATTTGTATAACTGAGACCTGGCTCGACGACACTGTTGACAATAACTGTGTTGTGATCTCCGACTTCCAAATTGTCAGATTGGATCGCGATTCTCGAGGTGGCGGAGTAGCCCCGTACCACAAATCCGATTTTCGTGTTTCTATTGATAAGTTATGGTGCTATTGATCAGTTAAAAACCAATTTTCTGCTTTGTCATGTTCATAATTTTGACATATTTATTGGAGTGATTTATCATCCTTACTAGTGATGCACTGTATCTTATGACAAGGTGCTGGATTTCGTTCAAGACCTTAGCAATGAACATTCGTATTCTCGTTTTTGTTATCTGGAAATGTTAATGACTTACGTTGCAAAATATCTGATTTTTGTGAATTTGATGATTTGAATCAACATGTACGTGTTCCGACGAGAAGCAGTAATATCTTTGATGTCATTGTCTCCGATCAATCGTTTCATTTTGATTCGCCAACTCTTTTGACCTCAATCGGTTGTTCAGATCACCGTGGTGTCTTGATTAGATCTAGCATTACTAAGCCTATTACTGTTCGTAAAGTTAAGGTTCGTTCCTTCACCCCTGCCCCGTTTGCTTCGTGTCGCCAAACTCTTACGTCCGTTGATTGGGATGAATGTTCTCCTCGCTTTCGTGATGTCAACAAAATTGTTGATGAGTTTCAAAAACTTGCTCTGTTCCTTTACACCACTTTCTTCCCAGAAAAGACTTCGCATGAGAAGCAACGAACCTCCATGGATTACCCCTTCCCTCAAACCCTTGTCCGATGCACGGGATAGGGCACTTAGTTCTGGCAACTATGGGAAATATTTCTCTTTAAGAGAAAAATGCATGTGTGTTATTGCGTCTCAAAAGAAAAAGTATTATCATTCTCTTAATTCAACATGCTCAAATAAATGGAAAGTGATTAACTCGCAAGTTAAGGACAATTCCAAGAGTGTCCAAATTGATGAACTCATGGCCAATGATCTCAATGACGTTTCCATTCTTTCTTCTCTCGAGATGATGCTTCCAATTTCCGTGACTCACTTCCATCATCAGCAAGTAGTCCATCTGTTCCGAACGTAAATGAAAAGCGAGTTATCGATTTAATCAACAGTTGCAAATCAGACTCAATAGGTCCGGATGGCGCACCAGGATTCTTCTTCAAACTCTTTGTTGACATCTTGGCCGCTCCCCTGACGTCTATTTTTAACATGTGCCTCCAATCTGCAACATTCCCAACCTGTTGGAAAGTTGCCAGCATTCTACTTCTCCCGAAGGGAAATGGTGAACATCAACCAATTTCAATCCTCCCCTTTTTTAGCAAGGTTTTGGAGAAGCTTGCTAGGGATATCGTCTTGCTTCCATCTCTCAACTAATCGTTTGATTCGAGACAGTTTGCGCACTTGCCTCATGGCTTCCCTGGTTGTACGAATGCCTTATTAGCTATCCGTTTAACGATGCTCCACCACATTAGTATTTCCTCGATCAATTCGTGTAGGATCTTGGCCATTGATCTAAAGAAAGCTTTTGATTCTGTTAGCCATCTCTCACTTCTGAACACCATCGCTAACGAATTCAATGCCCATCCTCATGCGGTGTCTTTGATCCAAAGTTTCCTCTCCGACCGATTCCAACGAGTCTACATGAATAACATCAGTACAGCCTGGAAAAATGTTAGTAGCGGCTGATAATATGAGTGATCCTGCTGAGTTCCAAGCTGATGTTGACAGATTCTCCTCTTGGACTCTCACCAAGCATCTAAAAATTAATGAAGCAAAAACTAAATGTCTATGTGTTAGCCGCTGCGACGCTACTTTTGATCATATTTTTATTAATGATATTCTTGTACAGAAGGTCCCCTCCTTGAAAATCCTTGGTGGCTATTTTTCTGAAAATCTATCGTGTAGTGATGAATTTGACTTTCTGTATTGGAAATTACGTCGAACAATGTCTTTTCTAAAGCGGTTGAAAATCAACGGCAAGGCAACAGTGGTGATGTTATTTGGACTGCGTATGTTGGCCTAGTAGTTGCATAGATTGGGTTCTGTTGGCCAGTCATTTGTGACAGCAAGCGGAGTGACATCAGGAAACTTGAACAGCTTGACCGGACAGCCAGACGTTGGGCGATGGCTCATAACAAACTGTCACTGAAAGAAATACTCGACAGAAGATGTGTCCGTCTGATCAGGAAGATCGCTGATAATTCCGATGCTCATCCTCTTGCTGAATCTTTTGTTGTCAGAAATGACGTTCGAAATGTGAGGCACACAAGAAAACTACTTGCCCATCGACGTCAAGTGAGATTGTGCACCATTGTGCATCATTAGTTAAATTTTCTTTTGCATAATTGTGTCCATTATCTTTCGTTTTTGTAAGCCTGTGCAGAACTAATATACCACTTGTTGTATTGGAAAATAAAGAACTATTATTATTACTATGTCAGTAATTTTTTGTGTTTGTCAGTAAAATTTCAAAAGCTAGATTTTTTTCAAATGAAATCTTGTAATTTTTTTCTGAATTCTCCATTTCAGTATTTTTGAGTGAATATCTGAATTGGCTAATTACTGATAATGCATTTTTTATAGAATCTCGTTAATCCATTGTAATTGTGATGGCGCGTCGGAATGCTAAAATTTCCATCCGATATTTTTGATATTTTATTTATTGATGCATACAAAGTCCTATTGAATATTTTAGGATATGTTTGAAGCTGAATGCTTAGTTGAAAGTCGATTTTGAGGACCGATTGCAGTGTACCATGAGATTTTGAAATATGAGAAGCTGAAATAAGTTGATTTTGGTGTTGTGTTGGAGGTCTCCTGACGTCAGGTAGGACTCTACATCAATGAAGTTAATCGAAATTGTGTGAAAATGTGAAAGCGAAATTGTGAAATTTAACTTAACTTGACCACGATACAAAATTTTCCAATTGATTTATATTTTGTGAATTCTAGCTTTCATGCGTTCAGGGGAGAAAATCTTTCGGATTTATTCGGAATTTCGGATTTTTTTACGGCTATCTGTGTCATTTCTGAGATTCGATAGAGAAAGGCAATAAAAATAGGAGGGGTAAGGGGGTATGCCGTTTAGGTACGTGGGGCCCTCAGATGGAATGACATCTTCATGAAGTAACGCATGGTCCCGTCTCAAGACAAAATATCTTCATGATGCGTTGCATTAGACCCCTCTGATCACGGTGTGTTGCAAAAAGTTCATAACGATCGATTTATGTATACATTTTAGGAGAATGATGTCTGGTTTGGGCTTACTTAGAATTACAAGCCGATTAGAGCTTGATTGCAGAAATTCTGCATGCCGGTGCATTATTATGAGAATATTATTTATTTTATTGAAGAAATTTTATTTATACTGGTGTTCGTCTTCTTTATGTTAATACAATAAAAAATGTTATATGTTAATGCAACAAAGGCAATTAATTTTATAAAACCACATGTACAGTTGTATTGTGTAGTAACGTGTATTCAAGAAGCAAACCGTCCATTGTGAAGTGAACAATTCAATTTTTCTACTCTATGGGATATATTATAAGTAGTACAATGTGAAACTCATCATGCACGCCAAGAAATTTCACAGAAAAGATTCACAAAACCCTCCCTCATATCATGATATTTTGAATTAACAGAAAGCTCAGAAATCTTGTATTTCCTGCTTGATATAATCGCCGAGAAAATGTTTTTATACATACCAGGAGGTTTCGCGTGCGGCGTCTTAAACAGCTTGAATTCTGCAATTTATACTTCTCAATGATCGGAAGTTTCGCTTGCGGCTTTAAAAAACATAAAAATTCTACTAGTTATCCTGCGAAATTCTAATTAATTACCATCCGTGGCCTTAGTGCATTAATAATCCAATGTATTTTTAGTCGTAGCATAGGGCCTATGGTGTGTAGGTGCAGAAAGATTCATAACTATTTAAAATTGACTCTTGAATTACTTGTAATCATATCAAAACTGAAAATGGCCCTCAGAAAATGAATGTTACGTATTGGCGCCCGTAATAGAAATCGATTTTTGTGACACCGCGTTCTCATCCCTGTATATAGTATAATGTGGGCCCTAAGTGTCATTAATAAGTGTCACTAAATTTCTAACTCAGTGTTACGCGGTCACCATGGATTTGCTAACTCCTTCAGAAGTTATTAAGTACAAATAAGGTACAAAAACATCTTTAGGTACAAAAATTAGAAAGTGACACTTTAAGCTCAATTTCGATTTTTTCCTACCTCTACTTCATTAATCGTTCCAGATTTTATTATTATTCGTTCTCCCACTCCTGATCCTCATTCCTTTTCGCTCTCCCGCTCCTGATCCTCATTACTATTCGCTCTCCCGTTCCTGATCCTCGTACCCATTCGTTCTCTCGTCCCTGACTGACGTTATGTGTTCTAATGCGTCAGATGTCATACATACATCAGCAAAATCAGATGTGGCTGATTGTAGCGGTTGTTCCGAGCAAGCTCGAGTGTAACCGTGAGATGACAGTCTCCAAAATTAGCCCACGAACTTGATTGGAGAGAGAAAGCACTTTAGTATTTCATGGAATGTCAAACAGCGCAATCTCACAGGTCTTAGGAAGATGATCAGCTTTGGCGAAGATCCCTGTGGCATGAAGGCGTTCATTGTCAAGAAAATTCAAGACAATGGCCTATCTGCGGTAATAGGAATGACAAGGGAAAAAGTCTCTCCTGTTGATTACAATCTTCTACAGCAATCCAAGCACTCGTCTGCCGTTGGTTGACAGGAGCTTTCCCATATTGAAAAGCATCTTGAAAGACATGCCCCGAAAAGATCCGTAGTTATTTAGTTCGCAATTTAACTCTTCGGTAAAAACAATTGAATGCATCATCAATACATGCAAATCTTCTAAGTAATAATCTGTTGGTCTTTTTGGTGTTATATCAATATTCAAATTGGTAAATATGAGTATCAAAATTCAAGAATTTTGTAGGTACAAAAATTATGCTAAATTTTTGAGATTTTGGGGTATCAAAAATCGGATTTTTGAGTACAAAAATAATCGCTCAAGCCGCTATTTTGTCACCAACTTCCTGAATCAATAGTGTTCTGCTTATTGCGGTATAACTCAAAGCAATCAACGATTTGTATCGGCACTTATATTGTGTACATCCGCCTTGGCGGTAGCTCAATATTGTCTCTGAAGACCGTTACAAATACTAGTGTCCGTAGTGTCCGATTCAAATTTGTTGAGCGAAGGCACCGAAGTCACTGTGCACAAACATTTTGTGTGATGACCATTCAAATCAAGTCACAGGATAGGCCGACAATGACTTGTGCGTGGGGAAGGCGTATTGTCCAATCACAACGGTCCCACGCATAAATTCCCATGAACCGAAACTGGTCAGCGAGTTACTGATGCAACAATGCCCTAACAAGTTACTCATCAAAGGGAAGGAATCAACAGCCAAGCCAACACAAAGATTTAATTAAGAAGGAAATTCAACTCACACAACGAAATATATGAGAATTACAGCAAAACATCCTCCCGCCACACGAAAGAAAGGGAAACACAGCATAAAGAAAAATGAAAGTCACTCAGACTCACTCAAGATAACCGATAACTTAGTGATAGGTCTAACTAAACTATTTTTCCCGACTCTAACTGAAACATTGCGAACCTTGCCGTCTTTGCCCTTGAACGTTTCCTCGATTTTTCCGGTTGTCCATTTTCCTCTGACCAAATTGCTGTCACTTATTACAACGATGTCGCCGACTTCTACATCGCGTTTTTCAGAGTTCCATTTCTTTCGAGGAAATAATTGAGGTAACACGTCTCGGGCCCAACGTTTCCAGAATTATGTTCCAATTAATGTTTGTACAAAATTAACTCGGTCCTTTAAAAGGCATGTGTCTCGGAACGGTCCTGGTGGCACGAATGATGTTGCTCTGCCCAGAAGGATATCGTTTGGACATAGATAACTTCCGTCGTTCGGATCAGTGGGGATTCTTCCAATCGGTCTCTGATTGATTATGTTTGCGCATTCAACCATATATGTATATAACTCAAAGGGCGTTAGTTTCTGATCTCCAATTACGATTTTCAGACATCGCTTGCTCGTTTTGACCATCGATTCAGCGCATCCATTTTGATGGGGAGCCAAAGGAGTAGAAAATTTCCATTTTGTCCCACGATTCGCACAGAAGTTACTAATAGTTTCTTTGTTCCAATTTCGAATCATCTCCTTTAGCTGTTTCTCCGCTCCGACCATTTGAGTGCCATTGTCACTGATAATGGTCGATGGAAATCCTCGGATCGCGAAAAATCTTCTTAACACCATTATTAATTCATCAGCAGAAGCGTTTCTAGCTAGTTCGAGGTGAGCCGCTCTGGTGTTCAAACAGGTAAATATAACGCCATAATGCTTATCAGACCTATTCCTGCTAATCTTAACCGTGAATGGTCCGAAGTAGTCCAAGGCTGTACAGTGAAATGGAGGTGAATGAGGCTTCAGTCGTTCTTCAGGTAACGGCGCCATGAGCTGTTGTTGAGTTATGTGACTCAATCGACGACATATTACACATTTATTGACGATATTTTTCGCAACTTGATGGGCTTTTGTAATCCAGAATTTAGCTCGAGACTTTGCAACCGTAGATGCAAGTCCGGTGTGACCAGTTTCATGAGTCTCCCGTAATATGAGTTTCGAAACATGATGATCACCGCCGATGAGAATTGGGTGTTTCATACCGTAAGTGAGAAATTCAGCTCTATTTAAGCGTCCGCCGACACGGACTAGTCCATTATCATCGATGAATGGCGATAGGTTTTTCATTTGACCCGCCTCTATCTGCTTGCGCAAAGGCCTTTGTATCTCCTTAATTAGCTTTACCTCAGCCGATTGAAGTTCGTCGGTGGTCAGATGTCCAGTGATCCTCTCTGCCCTGGGGGCGAGTGCATTGTTAATGAAGCGTAAAATGAAAGCCATGATTCTTTTCACTTTCTTCCAAGTGGAGAAGTTTTCATATTTGGGGACTGATTCTCCCACGGCTATTGAGCAGACATTGACTCTTGCTTCCGATATACTATTATCGGGTGCGCGAATTTCCGTGCATGGCCATTGACTCTCGGGGAAACGTAAGAAGTCCGGTCCATTTTGCCAAGACAGATTCAGATCAGTTGGTTTAATTCCTCTAGAAATCTGATCGGCTACATTCACAGTACCAGGTATGTGATTCCATTGTGAATGAGATGTCTGACTTGTGATCTCAATTACTCTGCAGGTCACGAAGGGGATAGTTTTATTAGAAACATTTCTAATCCAACCCATCACAATCATGCTGTCAGTGAAAAAATAGGTTCGATCAAAACTTATCCTGGTCTCCTCCTTTATTGTGCGATTTAGTCTTGCCGCGATAACAGCAGCTTGCAGTTCTAATTTCGGAATGGTCAAAGACTTTATAGGGGCAACACGTGATTTCGCGCAAATTAGGTTAGAAATGTATTGGTCATCGGACGACTTTTGGCGAATATAGGCGCAGGCTCAACGCTTCTTCAGACGCATCTGAGAATATACACAACGTCGGCAGTTCGTTTGAATTTTTCTTCAGAGAAATACATCTTGGGAATGTAATCTTCTGCAATAGTTGAAGCTCTTCAAGAATTCCTTTCCATTGTTTCATATCTTCATCATTCAGTGGTTCGTCCCAGCCAATGCCTTTCTTCCATAATTTCTGAACTGCGATTTTTGCTCGAATTACTGTCGCTGCCGTCAAACCAAGCGGATCGAATATTTTGGCAATTTCGCTCAATATGTTTCTTTTCGTGAAACATTTCATATCTGACTGAATACCAACATTTATTCGTAACTCATCGGATGACGGATTCCACATGACACCTGAAACTTTCTCTTCTTTGCAATCAGAAGTTTGGTCGTCATTCCCAGTCAAAGTCCATGTCTTGATTTTAAACCCTGAACTATCAAGAACCTTATCAATTTCATTTGTCAGCTTCTTTGCATCATCAATGCTTGGAACAGAGTCACATATATCGTCCATATATGAATTACTCAATATCGTATTGGATGCCTCGGGCATTTCATGTTTCATCAATTTTGCCGTTTTCTTCAATGCAGTGAGTGCCATGGAAGGTGCCGGTTTATCTCCAAAGGTTAGAACTTTCATAATATAGACACTCGGTGCTCTCGTGACCTCCAAATTCCTCCACAGGAACCTGTGCACATGTTGATCGCGTTCTGAAATCTTAATTCGGTGGTACATTTTTGAAATGTCACCCACGATAGCAATCGATTCTTCTCTAAATCGAAGAAGCACACCCAGCAAGTTGTTAAATAAATCAGGTCCTTTCGCCCAATAATCATTCAGTGAGTGTCCTTGGAAGTTGATTGAGGAATTGAATACTACCCGTATTGGCGTAGATTTGCTGGTTTTGACAATACCGTGATGAGGAAGGTAGAATACAGGACCCTGATAGCTCGACATTTCATCTTCAGACAGTTTTCTTGCGAAGTTAAATTTGACCATTTCGTCGATTTGTTTATCGTACGCAGATGCCAGACGAGGATTTTTCAGGAGTTGTCGTTCTCTTGCAATTAATAATTTTTCGGCTTGGACTTTGTTGTCGGGTAAGGAACTTGGATCCTTAATCCAGGGGTATGACATTAACCATTGATTCCCATCTCTTGTACAGGACAATTCGATCAGGTTTTGGTTTCCATCGTCATTTTTACAGCACTGACATTTGTTTACAGCAGAAACTCCCATGGTCTCGGTTGACCAGAAATCAGTTAAATCAATCGGTTTTATTATGGAAACATGTAGCACAGAAATACTCGACAGATTGGAATGTGATCCACCGAAAAAGACCCATCCTAGTGGACTGTTTCTTCCTACCAGATCGCCTTTCATAACAGTTTCACCAGTATGCAAGACAGCGTGATCGATACCAATTAACAAGTCAATAGCACCTGACTTTCGCTGAGGCACTGTTCCGGAAATATTGAAAGATTGGCTTAACGCTTGAGTATCAATTGATCGAATATGGCCATCGTTAATGCTGTCAATGCCTACAGCCTTGATAGTATATGTTTTTCCGTCTTTTGGTGAATGAATCGTCATCTCGTACAATTTTGAGGTTAATTCTTCCTCCTCTGCACCGACTTTCACAATTAGGATTCTGACATCCGGGCCCGTTAATCTCAGCTCATTAGCAAACTTTTGTCGGATTAGGGAAACTTGGGCACCTGAATCAAGCATGAGATTGAGCTCTTCACTTTGAGGGGCCTTCCCCGATACTTTGATAGTCGCCATAGGAAGTAAGTTCTCCCCGTTTGTGAATGAAGCCATAACAATAGCATTTGACGTGGGCTCGTAATGAAGCAATTTGTGATGGTAACGGTTGCAGGGTGTCCCGTTAATCATTTCTTTACAAAGTTGACGTCTGTTGCATGTCTGAGCTCGATGATTTCTGCCCGCCTTTTTCAGACAGCTGAAGCAGCAATTGTTACTCTTCAAGAGGTTATAGCGATCGTTAACAGTCTTCGATAAAATTTCTGAGCATTGATCAACATAGTGTGCATCTGATTTACACACCCAGCATTTTGGCGGTTTCTCTGTGTTTTTATTCACGGTAATTTGATTAATTTGACTTCTCGCTGATCGAGTGACACTTCTAACAGCCGAAACTGTTCGCAAACGACTCCTCATTTCAGTTGTCATCCAACTCAATAAGGTAGACAAGGTTGCGTCTTTCTCGTCGATTTCTAAATGACGTGACCATAGTCTCTTGTCCTCGCTAGTCAGCTTCTGCTCAAGTAAAGCAATTACATAGTTGTTGTCCATGTCCTGCTGTCTCCCTACAGACGTCAGTAGATTGTAGCATCTTCTTATCAGTTGCACTAAGTCACAAAACCGAGAATCATCGTTTTCATTTAGTGGCTTAAATTTCATGATGTCGTTCGTTATGGCATCCGCGATAAACCTGGGGTCGCCGTATGCGCTGTCTAACGTATCCCAAGCAGAGTCATAGTCCTGACCTAAGCCCCGTATCATGTCTAAAGGTTTCCCAATAAGAGCAGATCTAAGCATAGTCACAGCATCACGCTTACAGTAAGAGCTATCTACTAGGTGCTTGAAATCAGACTTGAATTCGAAATACTCTCTAACGTCACCAGAAAAGGAAGGAAGAGTAGGTTTCGACACCTTTACTTTACTTAACTGAGGGGTTTGTTGCATCAATAACCCGCTCACCTTGTTTAACGTATCGTCCTCGGCTTTGGTGGCTCCAGACTTCGGATCCCTGCAGACGATCTCCTTGGGTTGTGAGGAATTATTCGTTGCTTGCCCCGTTGCGAAACATTCTCCCGTTTCCTCCACTTTACTTGAAGTACTTGCTTGATTGATGACGTCAGTGGCCTTGGTCGACAGCTCCAGGAATCGTTCTTGGATTTCCTCCATCATCTGCTCCTCTTGCTCGAATTCGTCATCTTCCAATAGACTTGTGTATTCCTCCTGTCGACTCACGAGTTGATCAAAGTCTTTCCGATACTTCCCCAGCGCTCCGGAAATTTCGTTCAGTGGTCTTGATTCGTTCATGAAGTAGGAAAGAGCTTTGCCGCTTCTTGTGAAACACGCCTTCGCGGTGCGTCTCCTAGATTTCGCCTCCTTTGGATCCATCGTACCGAATAGCAGAACCAGGTCAGCAACAGATTCCCAAACAAATTTGAATGATGTTCTGCTTATTGCGGTATAACTCAAAGCAATCAACGATTTGTATCGGCACTTATATTGTGTACATCCGCCTTGGCGGTAGCTCAATATTGTCTCTGAAGACCGTTACAAATACTAGCGTCCGTAGTGTCCGTAGTGTCCGATTCAAATTTGTTGAGCGAAGGCACCGAAGTCACTGTGCACAAACATTTTGTGTGATGACCATTCAAATCAAGTCACAGGATAGGCCGACAATGACTTGTGCGTGGGGAAGGCGTATTGTCCAATCACAACGGTCCCACGCATAAATTCCCATGAACCGAAACTGGTCAGCGAGTTACTGATGCAACAATGCCCTAACAAGTTACTCATCAAAGGGAAGGAATCAACAGCCAAGCCAACACAAAGATTTAATTAAGAAGGAAATTCAACTCACACAACGAAATATATGAGAATTACAGCAAAACAAATAGCATGAGTCCGTGTTCATATACTGTTTGTAATATTGTTGATGTAAATATGTCTGATATGTAATGCTTCTTTGCTAGCATATTACAATTTCCGCAGTGACTGCAGAATTCGCATGGATTCGCGAAAATTGAAGCTTACGAAATGCACCATTTAAGAGAATCCGCGAAATTTTAACGCCGCGAAATTTCTCGCTTTACGGTGCTTATTTTGCTATTTCATCACTTGTGTATTGAATTGCTAACTAATAAAAATTTTTAGTTCTTAGCACTCAATTTCCTTTTCATAGGTTGGAATCTGGGTTGATGTCGGAAGTAGATTTGAAAATGACAAGAATAATGGTGTTGCTCACTTCCTTGAGCATATGGCTTTCAAAGGAACTTCAACGCGTTCTCAGTTTGATATCGAATTGGAAGTTGAGAATAGAGGCGGACATCTAAATGCTTATACATCACGAGAAATGACTGTATACTATGCCAAATGCTTCTCACAAGATCTTCCATGGGGTAAGTGTTAACCTTGATGCATTAACTGAATTGTTCGAGCATATCAATTCATAAGCGTGAAATTTTGTCTACATTAATGTTGAAAGAAACTCGTAAATGACCTGCTTTTGATCAATTTTGAAACTTCAAATGACAGTAGTTTATTCTAAACTGGGAAATCTGCACGTCAGTTTTGATTTTGCAAATTAATTTCAGCCAATTCGCGAAAATTTCTCTTTTTTGTTTTGATGTAGCCACTCTGTGTATGGAGAGGCATGTTCTTTCTCTTCCAACTTGTTTCATGCTACTTATAAAAGGGCTTCATGTCGGTGGCATATAAATTTTCAAAATTCTAGTTTTTTAAAAACTGTTCAAATAATTTTTTGAACCGCAGGAACGTGATCTCCGCAAAAACCTGAATCTTATGATATAAAAGTTTTCACTGTATACAGATACTTTTTTGACTCGACACTCTACCTACTACAGTCTGGATCGCGTAATTTGATATCGCTGGGGACCGGAAGGTAATATCAGAATACGCAGACTATCATATTAGGCAGACTTAATTGATAATCTAAAGATATGGTTATGTTGGGTTATATCACGTCAATATAATATTTGTAAGCATGTTAGCAGTTGTTATACATACTGTAATTACCCCCTTATGTCTAATATTTGGTTTGTAATAGTGTTGAACATACTGTACATAAAAATAATGTCGGCATAACAATTAATGAAGAACACAACGTGAAGTGTATGAAAAGTATAATCTAAACGTTCGCTACTTGTTAGGTTAATGAACATGTAAGCAAAATGTTTCACATGTAACGCATGCACATCTCATAACACCAATGAACATAACACGGTTAGGCTTTGAAATAATCTGTAACTAGTTTTTGAGTCTTTCGAGAGGCGCATCGTCGATGGAAAGAGTTTTCTAATAAATTCAGATGTTTGAAAGAGTCCTCAGAGAAGTCAGACGTGCTCATCATGAAATATCGAAGTCTGTCAATCATCAGTTGACAGTCAGATGGGGATGGGAGCGGAGGAGGTACGTCGTCATCTTCATCTTCATCTTGATCTGGATCAGAGAACTCAGGATCCGCCATTGGCTCTAAAGCTTCACGCGACATTCTAGTCACTAGACTTGCATCGCAACAGATGTAATCTTCCGAAGTCAACTCTTTCGGAATCAGTCCATTGGAGTTCATCAGATTCCACACTTCGTCTTCAGTACATGTAGCATCTTCATCGCACGACTCAGTTTGTGCGGATGTGGATTCCGTCTGATAGCCGAAACAATGCCTGAAGCAAGCTGCAAGTGTTGTCTGTGAGATAGTGGCCCAACTTCGATCAATAAGGTTCATGGCGTCAAGCAAATTGTGGATCATGGCAGAATCAGAATCTAAAGAAGTGATCAGCTTCTTGGCCAACATCTTCCGATAATTGCCTTTGAAATTCTTTATGATTCCAGCATACATCGGTTGGAGTCTTGTGGTAGTATTTGGTGGAAGTCGAATCAGTTCGATGTTCACGTTCGGGTGAGCCGCACAGTTGTCAAATATCAAAGCAATCTTTCGACCCATTCGGCGAAAGCGTCTGTCAAGGATCTTCAGGTACTCTTCCCAGATCAGCGAGGTCATCCAGGCTTTTGTATTCGCACGGTATAGAATTTGGCCTGGAAATCACTTCAAATTCTTGCAGGCACGAGGTTTGGCAAATTTACCAATGATCAGTGGAGGTATCTTATCAGAACCGCTCATGTTTACTCCGATGCACAGAGTAATGCGTTCTTTGGATTTCTTTCCTACGATGCACTTCTTGTGTTTGAAGGTGTGAGTTTGAATAGCTTCCAGAATAATCCACATTCATCACAGTTATAGATATCTTCCTTGTCGTATTTTGATAGAAGAGCTGGTAGAGTTACCGTGATCCATTCATTAATCATCTCAGGCCGAATGTCATTCGCTTCACCCATGACTCGTTTGGAACAGATCATATTGTCCTTCTTCCATCGCTTGATGGCACTCAGGTTGATCTAGCAGTCGTCGCCATACCCCATTTCAGAGGCTATAGAACGAGCCTTTTCAAGAAGAATTTCTTCTGTGATACCGACGACATTCTGGTCAGCTTGCTCCTTGAACCATTCAAGTAATGAATTCCGTACATCTGCAATTTTCGAAGTTCTTAAGCGCTTTTTAGAAGCTGGCACTTGTCCTCTTTCTATGATTTCACGGATTTTGTCACGATTTTTCCACATTGCGGCGACGGAAGCTTGACTGCAACCATATCCTTCTGCCAATTGAACTTGAGTTTTTTCTTTCCTCTCAAGCGGTGCTGTAGTCGTAGGGTAACGCGGGATAACGCCGTTATGCCACTGCTTTTAGATTTTATACAACGTTACCCCCGCTGCTTACACAGAAAGAAATAGTGAAGTTTTTATTCGTTAACTGTGCTTTAAGAAATTCCAGGCAGCGTTATCCCACTGATAAATCTAGGACTACAGCACTACTCTCAAGAGCGGTAACAATCATGTATCGCTGACTTTGATGAAGTTCTTTTCGTGTACGCTTTCTCTTTTCCATAATGTATCACGCAGGACTGACGCTTGTCGGGAGACCAACCTCATAAGCGACGTATCTATGCTGACAAGTAGGCGACAACAGCGGTTTTAAGTCATCTTATTGGCTGTCATGAAGCGTGGTACTGATCCTATCTTATTAGGTTATTTGAAATGACTCAGTCTCAGACAGCTGGGAAGTGTTGATTTCCAACATAGAGGTAGAATATATCTTCCCTATTATCTAGAGGGCGGACGGCGTTATGGGAAGTGTAACCGCCATGAGGATTTTATCGCACGCGAAATGTGGGACAAGAGATAGACTGTTTTGTCGGACAGTACAATATTGACTGAAAGTGACAATCAAAATGATAGATAGAAATCGCACCTGTAATTGAGTGACAGGCTCATTCAATATCTTAGGTTTACGATTAGTTTAACATTTATTAATATTTAAGGAATGTTCAACCTCTTAAATACATTCAAAAAATGGCAGGGAGTATTTGAATAATTAACTGTTAATTGAGGTTATTTGATACTCATCAGATCCCTAATGAATGAATTTCAACATAATTAAATGACTCAAGCAAATATGTAGGAAATGCAGCTTACCGATGTGACAACAGCATCCAAAACATGTGTGATAGTAGCACCACTGTTACATGCCGCGGAACAGAACCAATTTATTGCATTTTTGGCGGATTGAGCTTTTGTTGAGCAACAAGCGACGTTCTTTGTATAGACGACCATACTTATGCAGTCTTAGTTTCAAATAACAGTTTATTACAGCACGAATAAGGGTCACAGGATGGGGTTCCGTAATTCCGATCTCATGATCTTCAAAGTGTTCTCCAAGACTTATGAATGTTTCACATGGATTGATATATTTCAATACAGAGTGCTCGATCTTGAGGTCTAAGTATTTAATTGACGGAAGCACTTCGGCCGCCACGCTTGCAGGGACGTAAGTACGGAAAGCTTTTTCTGCAGCTAAGACTACTTCAAAAACTCCTTTTGAGGGAGTCAGGAGTCCGCCGTTGTCTTTGCGTTTCAAAAAGGAGTCGACATCAGAAAGAGGTTCCTCTGTTTCTTGCCTGAATAATGCAAGGTTGCAGGAAGGACATGTAATCATTTTGCGCAATTTTCGTGAAACGAAGCCAGCGATATAATACAAAACGTCTCTGCGCCAATCAGCTCCATTAAGATCGAACACCGAGTCCATTTTAGATAATATCATGTCTGAATCTTCTTCTGATTCCTCAGACTCAAACGCAGTTAAAGCTTGTCGGCTATCGCCGTTGCTGTTCCTTCCAAACTGTAGATGAATATCGGCAGTATCGTCTTGAGCCACTGCATTTGCATTTAATGATGCCTTAACTGAGTTTGTCATCAGAAGCGTTCGAAGTGCGTACCTGAATTGAGAACTCGATGGATTATTGTTCCAGCCTCCTCTACGTCTTATCTTGCTAAAAAGCATTTCAATGTGATCTTGCGAAAATTTATAAGTTAAGACATATGCATAATGCGGATAACTCAAAAGATGATTCGATAATTCAAGAATCGAAGAAATGGTGATTGAAAATCCGACAACTGGGACTTTGCGTCTCGTATCGATGATGAAACAACCGTCATTACGCTTCAAAGTCAGCAAATAGTCTTTCGCGTATCTAAGGAATGGGTCCCAATGCATTTTATTTTCTTTTCTCAATGGTGACTTGAACCCCTTAGCGAACGGATTCTTCGAATTCAAAGTGTCGAATAGTCGATCAATTATTCGAATAAAATGGCAAGTTGCTTCGCTGCCCTTGAATTGCGGCAATTTCATATCGTCTCGCAAAAAATCAAGGGCAGTCGCCACTGACGAGCTCATAGTCTGTGCCGCAATATTTACTTTCATTATAAGATTGCGATAATGTACATGACGTCCCGAAAGTTTATTTGCTAAAATCAGTGAATCCTTCATCTGCAATTTGTGTAGTTCTTGAATGTAAAACCAACGTATTTTTTCTGTTGATTCACCAGTTGTACGAGCAAGGATCTCGTATTCGGCCAATAAATTTCGCATTAACTTTAGCATGTGGGATGCATCACAAATCCAATAAATTTTGTCAGAAGTTCTGTATGGATGAGGAAACCAGGTTCGCATTGTCTTTACGTCAAACGAGCACCCTAGAAGATTTGCAGCTCTCAAATTTACAGACGAGCCGTCGGCCACAACGCTGCGAACGCTCAAGCCGATGTTTGACGCTTTTATTATGCACTCTTTGACCAGTGTTCGCAAATTTTCCGCGTTTACATGTTTTGTAAATGCGTATCCAACAGGGACTTTCCAATGTATTCTAGTACCTACTAACATCAGCACCAAGGCATTTTGTGCTATTTCTCCCTCAACTGGACCACCACCATAATCAGCAAATCCGCTAAACTGCCGACAACTGGAATCCCACTCGGTTTCTCGCTTAAGAGACATCTCATCAATTATTAGTGAGCAATCACTTGTAAGTGGATGCTGTAAAACCCTGTTACTGAGATGTTTGTATACATTATCTAAATGACCAGGATTACAATTGATCGAGCTGGCCCATTCGCGAAGTGTAGAAGGGTGAGGCAAACACAGAACATTTCGAACATATTCATACGCTTTCGGAGAATAGTAATGTAAAGTAATTGCACAATTAACCACTTTTGGGTCACTATACTGCCTGGCATGCGGATTTCTCTTCCGGTTTTCAAACTCATGCTTGAAAATGGTGCTAGTGAGGTCGGAAAACGACTCTTTAAGGATTCTGTACACTTCATGCTCAATGTATCGTTTATCCAACATACCTTTTAAAATGTCATCTAATTTTTGTAGTCTTGATTTTTTCCGTCGACAATTCTGTTGCAATGTTCTAATTCGACGATGTAGAGAATTATTCCTTTCACGCAGACTTGTTATAATGTCCGTCGGATCTTTGGGTATAGAATACGAATGATCGAGGGATACGCGACGTTGTTTTTCGACTAGGGATACACATGAAGATTGCTTGGTAGGAGCAGATCGTTTTTTCGGCGATGCACGTTTTTTATTCATTGTCTTCAAGTGGGATGGAAAGTCAAAAATTGTTGGCACTGCCTCTGGTTTTAATTGTCGCCGCTTAAGTCCTTGCTTGTAATCCTCGCTGCGAAAATGTTCGGAGCAGATACGCGAGTGTTTACCGGGCTTAAAGCCGACACGACGAATATTTTTGATCCATTTTTGGAGAAGCGCTGGTTTAGTAAGAGGAAATCTGTGTAAATTTCCTCCTCTTTTAGTACAATTGTAAGCCGCACAACTGCCAACCATGGCTAACACTCGCGTTTACACGATGCAGATAGACTGACCCTCAATCTTTCTGCCCCACAATTTTGGGGAATTCCCATCGCCATGAGTGTTACAGCTTCTCGCCGGCGAGTCATGCACAGTCAGCACTCTAGATATAACAGGGAAGATATTCTACCTCTATGATTTCCAAGCGATGAACCACCTTTCTCTATGCCAAAAGTATCAAATTTCTTATCACTTTACGCCAACTTTCTCATCAGGGACCACAAAGAGTATCATATTACACGAATTATCAGTTTACGCGATCTGAAAATACCTTAGAGGATAGGATTTTCGGCAGGGGTCATTTATCACTATCAATTTACACAGATTATCAGATTACCCGATCCTGACTGCATATACTTACTCAATGGTCATAGCTATGTTTGTCAAATTTGATTGTGATATTCTGTTTCCGTTAGCTTTTTCACAGATGTTTCAGAAATAGCCGGTATACCTCCATTATTCTCTTCAACAGCTGTTGAATTGTTGTCAGATATCCTTCGAAACAGCACTCTAGATCAGCGTCAGATTGAACGAGAACGTGGTGTCATACTTCGAGAAATGCAAGAGGTGGAGACTCAGTATCAGGAAGTTGTCTTTGATCTGCTGCATGCCACTGCATATCACGGCGGACCTCTCTCTCGTACTATCCTTGGACCAGCCGAGAATGTTCAATCTCTAACTCGTGACGATCTGCGCGGCTTCATCGACAACTTTTACCGAGGTCCGAAGATTGTTCTTTGCGGGACAGGTGGACTTGAACATGAACAGTTGGTTCAACTTGGCGAACGCTACCTCGGAGATCTGAATGCCGAAGTTCCTAGTGTTGATCCAGCCTCCCTGGCGTGTGGTTTTCGCGGCTCGGACATCCGTTTAGAAGATAATTCCATGCCAATGGCACATGTAGCGTTAGCAATGGAAGGCCCAGGATGGACTGACGCCGACTCGATTCCGCTCATGGTGGCCTCTACGCTTCATGGCAGCTGGGATCGGGCCCAGGGTGTCATGGGAGGAATGACGAGCCGCCTCGCCAATATCTTCTTCGATCAGGGGCATGTTCACAGTTTTCAAAACTTCTTCACGTGTTACCACGACACTTCATTGTGGTAAGCTTGTCAATTATTGTTGCAATGATCGATATTATGACATAATCATGCATGTCTGTTTTCTAATCGTCTAACTCTCAAAACAGTCATAGTATATAAATGTGTAGTTCGGCCAATTTTGCATATCGTTTTTACTCACTCAATCAATGCTAGCCGCATCCCTGATCCCTGTTCCGCATTTGTTCTCATCTTATTCATCATCGTTGAAGCACATGAGAGTTGCAAAATTTCGTGATGACGTCATCTCCGACAACTCTCCAATGAGAGAGAGAGATAGAGAGAGGTGGGGGCGGTTCAACATGCATGCAGAATTTGCGCTGAGTGTCTTCGTTAGCCGGGAAGTTTAATTGACCTGCCTCGACCACTTAAAGCTTACACTATACCATGGAATTCCATGACTATACACATGCTCAACCGAAGCAGATATGAGTGACGGATGCAACTTGCTTGCATCATTCATCAATTGAAATGTCGGAAGGATAGAGATGAATAAAATGAAAAGGATATAGATGAATAATTCAATAAATGTGATGATCATAAATATACTGCAACTCGAGCGAAGTCGTTTAATTTGATAAAGTATTAAGAAAAAGTTAAAAGATTTAAGTTAAGTTTTCGTATAATATATTGGGATCTTGTGATGAAGATACTCATGAATAGGTCTGTCCATACAAATCATATTCTCAAGCATTAAAGCATACGGTAAGCGTTCAAAAATAGGGCAAATATGTTGAAATGTCAACGATATTAATATAGTGGCGATCAGTGGGCCATTTCCGACGGTCAAATGGAATTCTAAAATTTTTTTGAATTATAAAGGAATTCTTAGATTATACAGTTATACTCCCAAAAGTCCGGAGGTTTCGCCTGCTGCGCTTTCAGATCATCAAAACTTTACTGATTACACTCCTAAAAGGCTTGAGGTTTCAGCTGCGGCGCTTTAAGATCATCAAAATTCTATTAGTTACACTCCAAAAGGGATGGAGGTTTCACCTGCGGCGCTTTATAAAACATCAAAATTCTACCAGTTACATTCTCGAGAGTCTGGAGGTTTCGCCTGCTGCGCTTCAGAACAAAAATTCTACTAGTTTTACTCCCACATTGCCAGAAGTTTTTTCTGCGGTACTTCACCTCAGTATGGTTGAGCTCCAATAAATTATTATCTGTGGTCTTAGTGTATTTTTAGGCCTCAATGTACTTTTAGTCGCAACATGGGCCTATAGTATGTAGGCACATAAAGATTCATATCTATCTAAAAATGACTCTTAGTTTACTTGTAATCATATCAAAACTGAAAATGACCCATACAAGAGGGGTCCAGAAGAAGATTACGTATGGGCCTTCCTAGAAGAGATCTTCCGAATTTTTCGTGACACCGCGTTCTCATTCCTGAAAGAGGCTATAGTAAATAAATATTGACTATGAATGGAGGAATCCAACCGCAAGAGTTTGACAGGCCAACATTTTTTTTCAAATATTCCTGCTGAATTTTATTTGCATACTACTACACTGATATATATTTCGTATATTCGATTGGCATTATCACGCGGTTTTTGAAAGACGCATGTGTTTGTGTGACATACGTGGTACGTCCAATAAGTTTCCGGACAAATGTAGAAAAATTGCAAATCTTTCAATTCTGACATGATGGATCATTCATTAGGCATATGTAGGTTAGGATGATATGCAAAATTTCAAAAAGTTTCCATTATTATTAGTCTGCAGTTCCCTTTTCACGTCAATTTCCCTCATGGTGAACACACTTCAAAGTATCTTGAAGGGCGAAATTTACCGAGGATTTCGAGGTCGGCTTCTTCCACATCGGAGCTGCGTTCAAATGATTGCCCACACAAATGTTTCTTCAGAATTCTGTACGACTAGAAATCTGATGGAGAAAGGTACGGGCTTTAAGAGGATGGGCAACCATTGAACCAGCATCATTGATAGCATGTTAAGCGATACCGGATGTGTGAGAAGGACGTTGTCATGGAGAAAAAGATGCGGTAATGAACGGGGATTCCGAGTAGTTGCTCGAGCTTTTTGAATGGGAAATTGATAGATCAAAAGTTGTAGGAAGTCTAACCTTCAAACATGAATGGGGACTGTTTGTAATGAGCGCATGAAACGGCAGACCGTCCTTTCAAAGAAAGTCATCAAGCACAATCTCTTTTGCGTTGAAAGAAAAAACAGTTGTCGACATCGTCAATGATTAGATCTCGATCGCTCACCTCGACAGGTCTTCTCTATTCGGATGATTCCCGTTTGGAAGATGGATTGTACAGAGAAAAAGGAGCTTCAAAAAGGAGGACAGTAAGAAAAAAAGTAGAAGAAAACGTTCGCTTAGTGATGCCCAGATCATCTCGGCAAGTCTACAATCGTCTTACACGCATGTCGGGTGCAAGAAATCGTGAGCCGCGAGAAAAAACCGCGTGCTGACTTTTCGATGCCCATTTACTTTTCTATGAGGCTCCCCAACACTTCCAAGTGATACATTCAGCTCCTAACCAAGAGTGGTATTTGATTATGCGTGTATCCTTGTTAAGAAGCTTTTCCGTCGGCTCGGACTTCGTGGTTGTCACTGCCTCGGCAGGCCTACCTTCAGGTGGATCATCAGTGATATTCTGTCAACTTCGTCTAAAATCTGCCGCTCAAAATTAGATAGTTGACCTTCATCTCCACGCAGCTGCCATTTTATCCAGCATTTCGTGATTCTGATTACTAAGAACACGCAGACGAATTGCACACCTGTATTCAATCTTTCCAACGCGAAACTCAAGTGAAGACATTGTTGCACAGTTGTGATTGATTTCACATCGAACTTCATTCGAGAATGGACGGTTGCGTTGTGAATAGAGTTAGCTGACAAAACTGAGTGCTGCATTCTTGTGCGCCTAAATATTATTAACTATCCAACATAACAGATTCTATTTGATGCATTGTCCTCCTCTGTATCTGTCGATAGCCCTGAAAATTCATCAAAATAACCAAAATTTCGCATGTTTTTTAAAGTGGGCCAGCAGACTAATAAAAATGGAAGCTTTTCGAAATTTTGCATACCATCCTAACCTACATGTGCTAAATGAATGATTCATCATGTCAGAATTGAAAGATTTGCAGTTTTTCTAGATTAGTCCGGAAACTTACTGGACGCACCACGTATGTGCATGTACGTACATGTGGCATGATAATAATTGTAGAAAAATCAATTTTATCTTGTGCGGCTTTCAGGCGGATAGTTGCACTGCACTTACAGACCACTGTTTTTCGATGAAATATGATATTGTCGGTCAAATCACCAAAAGAGTAAATCTACCGTTTAATTACACAAAAGAAAAGCTTCTATGATCTGTTATAGGCCCATTCTCTCTTCAATACTCACATGAATTGTAGAAAGTAAATTACGATTCCTCAGTATTAAATTAATTAGTTGCGTACAATACTGCTGTAAACATTTACATGTAAAATTTTCTTATGTAATACGACCGCTATATATGCATGTACGGTACAGCAGCCCATATGTGTCCTTAAAAGTACGGAATAAAAGAAGATTAATTACTAATAGATTAATAAAGAAGATTCTGTGTTACGGTCTTTGAAAATTGGTGGCCCGCGAGTCTTTTCGCAGGCCACTTCTTGTTGCCCGCTATCCCAACTTGGTTGCCCACCACTGAAGTACCATGGCCTACATATTCTTCATAGGCACATGTGCAACTTCGTTTCCCCATCATATGACATCTGTAGCGTAAAAGTTAGAATATCAAGCAGAATGACAGTAGGCTACCGGTACCGTATGTATATATTTTTTCAACTCTTTTCTTGTAACCATCGCCAATAAGCAAGTTCTCCACACGTACTTTTTCCCAGAAGGTCGACGACTTGTAGCCCATCTCTTTGTAGCTTTCGTTAGCATCATATATTCATGAACTATATCGGGCCTGCATTCAGTTTATTGTCAGTTACCGCCAAAATAGCTATCATTTTTTGAAAAACTTGGGAAATTTAACTTTATTGGCACATGTTTCATCAAAGTCCTGTAGAATGATTCGAGAGAAGATGGATGGACATATATAATGCCAATTAGAAGTGCACGGCATTGAAAGATTCTTGACTGACATGATGCAGAATGAGCTGAAAAAATAGTTTCGAGTACAATGACGGCAAAAATACCACTCGCATAGTAATTGACTGACAGAGTAAAATCAGCTCTTGGTTTAATGGTTCAGGGCTGTCATCATTGGGTAGAGCAATTTAACTTTTGCTCCCAGCAAATTAAAAATCCGACGAAGAAGAGACTTCGAGGTATTGTCGGCTAGCATTAAATTTCTCTACAAATGCTTTGCTTTGGCCTTTTTTAAATTTCGCAAGCAATGATTGCTTCCCAAATTCAACGTAGGAACCGCTGTCAGTTAGTTAGTTATCCATTCGGTGATTTCCCCGTGTCCGAGGGTGGCCGGATGCACCTTATCGAGCCGCAATCGCCTTCACACCTCGTCTCCATTTCCCTCTGTCCAATGCGTCCTTTTTCGTCAAGCCTATCCTGCGACATTCCTCCTCCACTTGCGTCTTCCACATTTTCTTGGGTCGTCCTCGCTTTCTTTTACCCCCAACTTCAAAATTCAGCGCTCTCCTCAAAGCACTACCTTCATCCCTCCTCAAAACATGGCCATACCATCTCTCTTACTAAACTATCAACACCTTCATTCAACCCAAGGAAGCGCATCAGCTCTTCAGTGTTCCTCTTATCCATAATCTTGACACCACACATGGTCCTCACCATCGCCTTCTCCGTTCGCCTCAGAATAGCCAGGTCAGTTTCTCTCAAAGTCCATGTTTCGCTTCCATACATCATGCAGGGTCTGACACTGCTGCGATAGATTTTGCCCTTCATCTTCAACGTGAATTTTCTTCCTGTCAACAGCTTTCCGGACTCCCTAAATTTCAACCATCCAAGTTTTGTTCGGAATGTTACTGCAGCGATAAATGCTTCTGGTGGATGTGAAGCTGCAGTAACCGTTTCCACTTGATCACTTAATGTCTCAATCGTCTCTTCAGTTCAGGGTTGCCACTTGGTCTGTATTTACAGACTAGTCTGCAAAGTCTGTAAATTGGGTATTTTTCATTGAGGTCTGTATTTTTTTAAATCAATTTTTATTCTCATTTAAAAGCATAAATTTTGTGTATTATTTATGTCAGCTAGATGCAATCTGGAAGTTATGAAGTCAAATTGGTCATAACGTTTCCAGACTCTCAAAGTCCCGAATTACATTGCATAAAATGAGTGTATCGTGACAACGAACTGGTAGCATCCCCTTTAGCTTCTAAGAAAAATGATGCAAATTTTTGTTTTTACCAAAAGTTTGAAAATTTGTTAATTTTGGACAAATCCAACGAAGATTGCCTCTCAAAACTTCTGGTGCCCCTGGCTTCATTGATGTACATGCATACTCTTTTCTCAAACAGATCGTGCATGTTGAAGCAAACGTTTGCAAGCAAGTACAATAGGAATACAGACGTGTAGACAGGTTAATTGACCTTATGTTAGGGAAAATTTAAAATTAAAATTAAATTTTAAATTGGGTGAGTCAGCCAAAAATTCTGCTGGATCGTACAAAAATTCAATAAAAATAAAGGGAGAGGAAAAGAGCATCAAGTATTCGCGAACTTTTCTGAATGGCGGGGAAATGGATATTTGTCAATTTATTACGCAATTTATTCCTTATCATTTGTAGTTTGTCAAACATTCTAAGGGTAGCATTTGCCCGAATATTTTTTTTGTTTTGTCACATGACGCTTTGTTAGTAGCTGCTCGATAATGGGCCACTAATGGAGTGTGGCATAATTATTTAAAGCAGCATCCATATGAGTAGAAGAATCATGACATATTTTGAAAAGTGTGTTTTCATTTCTGCCCTCGTAATAAGTAGTGCTGTGCGCCACCCGCACCTGCTCGCTAAAATTTTACAGGCTAAGTCTAGTTTGAATTCAATGACAATAAATTATTTTTTCAATTAAATCCTTAAAATCTTGAAAGTAGAGTTTCTATCTTTCATAATTTATGTTCATATTTTCTAAAAGTCAATGGTAATCTTATTGAGTACCAGAAAACGTGTGATAGTGCTAAAGAATTTGAAGCAGATTTACATTGTCTTCCTTAGACATGATTTTGCCAATCCTTGCAAATGACTCTCATCATACTTAACCCATGTCACTATGATAGCTCTGTTGGAATTCTTTAAAAGCAGATGAAAACAGAAGTCATACAGATATGGAACAATTGTAGAAAGTTGCAATGACTGCATCACTTACTCAATGGCGGATAAAACGTCGGGCTAGTTGATTCTTTCAAAATTAAAGATATAGCAAAGGGAGAGATTTTTTTCAAATTACCTGAACACATCAGGAAATACAAAAAGATTCGAAGCAATGTCATCTTTGTCTGCAAATTAGCATGCAAGTTGTCAACATCTCGACATTACTCGACGTCGAAAAAGTCTTAGCAAAAAGTAGCTGGCCGCTGGAATGCTAGGACAGCCTAAATCTTAACAACATGAGCAACAGCAGGGTGCGCGGTATTCACTATGAGATTCCGAAATTCTCAGGTCGCGGGAATTGAAATTTCGTGGCCAATTAATCATGAACATGAATTATCTAATTTTCGTCAATTTTTCACATCTTTTCCCGATATCAGCTAGGATATGCATCGGTTATTTTATGACAGCGGTGATTTTCAGAGACTGCATCTTCATGGCACGAATGTAAAGTTTGAATGGAATTAATGAATTAAATTGAACAAAGCTCTTCTCCTTGGATGAATCGTGTTAGATGGACCAGTGAAACATGTTATACTGGACCATTTTTTTATTCACAAAAGAGGCACAGACGAACGGTGTAATTCAAACTTAAATTTTGATAATGTCCCTAAGATGATGAAAACAAGCTTCTTTAATTGACGTAGACAGAATTTTAAGATTTGATTCACAGGGTACCCATCAGAAAAAAACGAATCGGCTGCATGGACTGTTGCCGGCCACTTTCAATGTAATGGTGCTCTTTCGCTTCGTGGTGAATACCAGGATACTGCTTGAAGCTTGTGTCATCTTTAAATTCGTTATTGGATAAATTCAACATGTCACCAAGTCTGTAATTTTGTCTTCCCAAAGTGGCAACCCTGCTTCAGTTCCTTCATCACTTCCTTTGCATTTCTCGCATTCAAATCCTTCTGTCAGCCTCCTCGTCACCCTCTTCATCTTGGCACATCTTCCATGAATCCATTTTTCACACTTCGTACAGCAAACTGAATTCTTCATCACCCTTCGTCCACACATGCCACACGGATCAACTCTGCTGGTAAAAATCTCTCCTTTCGATCCGCTCTCCATCACCTTTGTCTTTCCGATGTTAACTCTCATCCCTTTTCGTTTGAGCGACTCTTTCCATCTCTGAAATTTGCATCTCAAGTCTTCCATGCTTTCACTCATCAGGACCAGGTGAAATATTCATGAAATTTCATTCGTGCTATTCATGAAATATTCAAAATTTGAATTTTTTGAATTTTTCAGATATAATTCTTATGGAATTTTCAAAATATCTCTGGAACAAAAAATTGTACTGACCTTCTATGAACATAACTAGATCATATAAACTATAATGAGCTTTTGTTCAAAATTTTAGCTGATTTCATCGAGCTATTGCAGAGAAAAAACCTTAACACATTTACTTTTCATAATTTTTATTTTTCATTTTTGACATATATTTATTATTCCTAACCGACACATAATTGTACTAACTCAGTGACGGAACATTTCATTCAGTGTGAACCTCAAGGAGAATCATAAGATATCATTATATTATTTACATCGAGCTATCGCATTACTTGGCAGCAAATGGCATGGGCTTTGTCAGCTCTTTTGTATTCTCTATAAACAGAAGTTAAAAGAAGCCATACATTTCCTATTATCAAAGACCTGCGTCACATTCGGTAATTTAGTTTTCAGGCAGATTAAAGGCATTCCAGTGGGAGGAAATTCTAGTCCACTCCTAGCTGACCTATTCCTCTTACACTGCGAATATGTTTTTATGCAAAATTTGATAAAAACTAAGAAATATCGTTTAGCACGCTTGTTATCACCTACATCAAGATACATAGACGATATATGTGTTGTCAATTATAAACACTTTAATTCGTTGATTCAAAGAATTCATCCACCTGACTTGTTGGCGGAGAGAAATGGTGATAACAATAAAGAGGTAGTTTTCCTTGATGTGAAAATACAAATCTCACAGAACAGCTTGAGAACTTCAGTATATCACAAGGTAGATGACTTCTCTTTCTCTGTGGTGCAACTGACTTTTCCGGAGAGCATGATCCCATTACAGATGGCCCTTCATGTTTTCGCGTCGCAAGTAGTCAGATGTTGTAGAATATGCTCGAAGTTACAAGACGCTGTACACAAAACTAACAAGACACTAAATATCATGAAATCTAGAAGTTATTCTCAGCATGACTTGATGAGCTACACAGAAAAGGCTCTCACAAGGCATAATGAATCGCTTCACAAATATGGTCTTTTATCGGCTCGACAATTCACTTCATTCTGTGAATTTCAATGAGGCACGCGACCAACAAACGACTCACATTTTCCTTAATGCCTTGCTGCATAGATAAATAAACGACTAACAATGACTTGTAGCCATCATATGGGGGTGGGCAGTGAAGAGTGAATACAGAGCGCTTAGCGTGGCTTACGGGAGATGAGAGAGCTCCCATTGTTAAGTCTTGATGTATGAGGCGAAGTTTGTGTAAAGGCGGATTACATATTTATCACACAGCGATTACATCTTTATGGGATTCGAGGATGAACAGGATCTGTTTACTTGTGGGAATCGAAAAGGCAAAGATTGATGAACAGGATTTGTTTACATGTGAGGATCGCAAAAAGCATACTGTATTTATTGATGTGATGAATTTAATGACAGGATCTGTTTACATATGGGAAACGCAACAATTGAATGATATCTGATTTATCTTTGTGACATATCTTTCAAGACATATCATTACCTATTCAGTATTTTGTCAGCCACTATGTGTGGGACCCCGCTCGTCTGGGTTTGAGTGTTCAGGTTAGGGGTCGAAACAAAACTAGACGAGTACCTGCTGATGACTGACGGACTGCAGTATTATGTTTTATATCCCTTAATCGGTAACTGAAGTAGTGGTCGATGTATTGTAATTCAAATGAAGAAATGTGGAATTACATGAAGTAGGCCTACTATAGACGGATGAAGAAACTGGCGATAACAAATTCAAGTGAAGAAATAGTATTTTCCATGTGTAGTCTTAGGTATAGTGTGTATAGTTTCATTGCTTTCGGTGTAGTAGAGTGTCATTGTAATTCTATTGTTTACCTCCATTATCCACTTTCCACTTATCCACTTAGTGTAGTGTCAGATATAGTTCACTTGTAATCAGTGTAGTAGCATCGTTGTATTTCCATATTTTACCTCCACTTTTCCAATTTTTATTCATCGGTTTCCTGTTGTTTTATAATATCCATTTTTTAATTTCCTTAACCTATGGTGACCATTGTCTTATTCTATTTCCACTATCAGCATCTGTAGTCGGTACAGTATATTAGAAGTCTGTTTTGAACGTGTATACGGCAGTGTTTGGAATCTATGGTATTAGTATATCAACAGCAAGAATGAGTAGTATTACAAGTCTTAAGACTTCCATTTTTACCAGATATTGGGCCAAAGCTGATCAATTTTAATTCGTTGCCACGAGAAAGCTACATTGAGTTCTTTTAAGAACTGATTAATCCAATGGTTACAGTAGCATTGCCTTTGTACACTTGCGGATTGGAGAACGCCATCAGTCCTCCTTAGGACTACTTTAACTAATAATTTAAATTAGTAAGCATTATATTCTATTATAAATGGCTACTGGGATGACTTTCATCATCGTATGAGAATGCACCCCAAAGATAGAAATAACAAATCAAGAAATATAAATGAAAAATAAGTATGATATTCCAGTACGCATTACTAGTAAACCTGGAAAACAATTAGCTTCGAATTTCAAAAAATCGGATATAAATATGTGTTCCTGTAGCATTTGTACAAACATTGGCCCGAAATATAGCTGCAAAAGTAAATATGTCATCTATGAATTTTCCTGCAAGATATGTGACCAAAATTACATAGGTCAAACTTGTCGACCATTTCAAGTTCGCTACAGAGAACACGAGCGAAGTTTACGGTATGAAGACAAGAAAAGTGCACTAAGTGAACATGCGATGACAGTCCACAGGGATAAAGTGATGACCATTAACAATTTCGACTACAAAATTATCGATAGACAGCAAACAGCGATTACTACTAGGGTGGCTGAATCTCGCTTAATTGCGACGAACATGCCAAAAATAAACAGAAGACATGAGCTGAACAGATGAGCTGCTTTCACTGACAAATTTGTATATAAACCCACTTGTACAGCAGCATCAGTTTGTCACCCTTGACACAGTCTGTGTAGACGAAACGCGTCGGGTAATTTATTTTAAAATACAAAGAAGTCGTAAAACTGGGAGAGAATTTTTTCTTTACATTCATTATGACTGACCTCTCGTACAGACAACTCTACCAGTTTTTCCTTAATGCCTTGCTGCATAGGTGAATAAACGACTAACAATGACTTGTAGCCATCATATGGGAGGGGGCGGTGAAGAGTGAATACAGAGCGCTTAGCGTGGCTTACGGGAGATGAGAGAGCTCCCATTTTTAAGTCTTGATGTATGAGGCGATGTTTGTGTAAAGGCGGATTACATATTTATCACACAGCGATTGCATCTTTATGGGATTCGAGGATGAACAGGATCTGTTTACTTGTGCGTTAATCGAAAAGGCAAATATTGATGTAGAGGATTTGTTTACATGTGCGGATCGCAAAAAGCATACTGTATTTATTGATGGGATGAATTTAATGACAGGATGAGTTTACATGTGGGAAACGCAACAATTGAATGATGTCTGATTTATCTTTGTGACATATCTTTCAAAACATATCATTACCTTTTCAGTATTTTGTCAGCCACTATGTGTGGGACCCCGCTCGTCTGGGTTTGAGTGTTCAGGTTAGGGGTCGAAACACAACTAGACGAGTACCTGCTGATGACTGACGGACTGCAGTATTATGTTTTATATTCCTTAATCGGTAGCTGAAGTAGTGGTCGATGTATTGTAATTCAAATGAAGAAATGTGGAATTACATGAAGTGCTATAGACGGATGAAGAAACTGGCGATAACAAATTCAAGTGAAGAAATAGTATTTTCCAGGCTTGCCGTGGGAATTGATTTTGAATTCCCATTCCCATCCCATTCCCACGGGATTTTTGCTGGGAATCCCATGGGAATTCCCATTCCCACGGGATTTTTCAGTATTTCCCATCAGAATTTTCATGGCTCATTACTCTTCCTATATACGGTTTATGGTTCTCTTCTTTCGGACTACAAGTCGATTAACGGATTTTCGTAATTGAACTGATGAGATTAAGTGCTTTTAGTTGACCTATCTTTTGGATGAAAAAGTATTGGCAAATCAATCTATCTTATTTTGTAATTTCCAAAAATTGCAAGTTTTTACTAATTATCAAAAATATCTATCATTTTGTTTCAGGGATTAGTCAATCAATAAAGACGACTTCATCGAAATAGTCTTCGATTACATATAGGCCTACACATACACATATTCGCATGTCTATTCACTCTGATTCACTTCATGCGGTGCCGTACTTGTGATGAACATGGCAAACTTCTAGCTCATCGCAATATCATATTTAAGTTTACAATACAAGTACAGTGCCTGTATACAAGCAATGAAGTCAATACTTCGCCTACGCATATTTCTATGACTTATCAACAGAAAACAACTACTGATTTATGAATATGTGATAATACGCTCGCTCGCATCCCATGTATTTAGGTACGGTGTAATTCCAATTCTATCTAACTTTGATGATAAAGCCACAAATGCAAAAAGACAAATTTATATTCGAGAAACAAACGTTCATTGAAAATTTGTCCAAGGTTTGACAAACGTTGCTGTTAAAAAGTCATCAAACATTAAAAAATATCAATGGATTGATGAAAGCTACATATTATAAAAACTCTCCAATGCAGGCCCTATTATGTATAAAGGCCTACGAATGACAGTACTACAATCTAAGAATAGCAGATCTTCAATAAAGTATCAATGGACTAACAACCGTTACTTTGAGACCCGCGTGATGCCGAATGAAGACCATCGTTGGATTAACAAGCGTCACTTTGAAACCCATCAAGGCAAAAGCAAATGCTAAAGAAAATATCAATGGATTAACAAACAAAATGCGGGTATAAAAACAATCATGAGAATAGCAGATTCTGAAGTAAAATATCAATGGATTAACAAACGCAAAATGCTACCATGCGGCAATGAAGGCTATCAAGAGAATAGCTGATGCTCTAGAAAAATATCAATGGATTAACAAACGTTTCTACGGGTATGAAAATCTAGAGAATAGCCGATGCACTAAAAAAATGTCAATGGATTAACAAACGTTGTTATGAAATATATCAAATGAATAACAAATGTTCATGCAAACCTAGGAACTGAATTATAATACAGTCTCTCACTTACAAGCATATTTTGTGTAAATCATAGCGCTGAGCTTGTCAGGCTTGAGCCTTTTTCGAAGCTTTGATAAGAGAATCCCCGCCTCGCTGAATAGTCTTTCTACAGAAGCCGATGACACTGGGGTGGAAAAAAGAATTTTTGCACACTTTGACAAAAGTCTCATTTGTGGTCCTTTCTCTTTCCAAAAATCCTTGGTCGGATGTCTGGAGGCCACACGAATGGTCTCAAAAAGCAACATTTCTGTTTCAAGTTATTCATGAAGCGAAGTCTTCATGCGCTTTGGGCGTGGAGCAAACAATGGCTCAAACGGATGGCTGGATGTCGAGGGCTCACGTTCCTGGTTATCACTGACTTTGTCCGTGGGGATATCAGATATATGCATTGAATCAAGCAGCTGATTCAAATAGTTCACAACACTCGATTTGAATCCTTGCATCTCCTGCTCCCATTCATTCATGAACACCTGCAATTCTCGGGTCTTTTTGCAGGAATATCTAAAAGTTTTCACCATATCCAAAGCCGTGTTGCAGACATCAATGCCTGACAAATAACAAGCCGCTTTTGCAAATGATGAACCACAAGATTTCAAACCGATTCGGCAATCAACGACTGCAATTCCATCATTCATTGAAACGATGACTATTGAGCTGAAAGAGATAAATTTGACTATTGTGGCTTCTTATGTTCCGCCCAATTTAACTGTATCTAACCATCACGAACTTTCAGAATATCTAATTTCTTCGATTGACAATTTACTTTGTGTATCTCCAGATATGAATATTATTTCTTGTGGTGACTTGAATGACTATAATACTTCAGTCTTCAATAATCATTTTGGATGTGTTGAAATGGTTAAAGCTCCTACTAGAATGAATGCATCGCTAGATCAAATCTGGATGACTGAATCTTTATCGAAAGAGTATCATCATGCACAAGTGGGCCCACCTCTCAAATCGTCTGACCATAATAGTATCTTTCTCCCTAGCAATAGATCCCCGAGAAGTGAAGAAGACTTCAGAATTCATGACGTCTTTGACATGAGACACTCCTACCTGACTCAATTTGTCAACAAATTGATTCTCGACAAATTCTCAAACAGCGATTCTCGACAAATTTATCCGAAGTATATAATGTACCGGATGTGAACGAAAAATGTTCATTATTTTATGAATTATTTTACGAAGCCGTGTCATGTATTCCAAAGACGCAAGTAGTTCTTGCATCGAAAGACAAGGCCTGGATGAGTCCAGTATTGAAATCCATGATCAATGCCAAATGGGAGGCTTATCGATTGAAGAGATGGGAGCAGTACAGTCCAGGGTTGCCAACAGGTCACCATTTAGTGACTAGTCACTATTAGTCACTATTTGGTCACTTTTTTTCTCAAGTCACTATAAAATAGTGACCAGTTTTTTTTGTAAATTATTAGACAATTTTAGACCAAGAGTATTTAGGATCGGCCCATAAATCAGGCAAAACTCGAGCACAACTCATCAACTTATATCATATTTTACCTTCACGCATGTGTCCATATTTTATTAATCAATAAGAAATTATCTCACTTAGCTGGTATTTCCGTTTTGTTGTGTCTATAACAGTCATAGCATCAATTCTTGATTGATTCTGCAGTGATTGATGAATTATGCAAACTTCAGACTCAGCATCCCGATGATACTTTGATTGATATTTTCCGTCGATCCAGGACAACACCTGATCATTAAAACCATCCAAAATTAATGGAACTCGCAGAATCTTATTTATTGGTTGTAATTCACAATATGGACGTTGAACGCGGTTTTTCCGCGATGAAAACCGCTGAAACAGTCCAACAGAACAAGATAAGACCAACTTTGCACGACTCCGTGCGATCTGTAAGATGTCGATTCAATCGGTCAGACTTTGATTCGTACAATCCACCGAAGTCCTCATTGAGTGACGTTCAATCTTCTGGTTCGAACTATAGGAAAGAGTCAGCGAAAATGGCCGCGGCCAACAAGGAGCTCTTTGCTCAAGAGTCCTCCCTACGAGAAACCTTGAGCGTCTTCAAAAGAGCTAATAAGAGATATATGTCATGCATATCATATATATCGTATACATCTCCAAGTGGAAATGGAGATTTCTGAAACGCGGAAGCGGATGCAGGATCTGGAACAAAAAAGGCGCAGGCTGCACTTGAACAAGCAAGCGAGTCTTCACGAACAACTAGAATTTCTAAGAAAATCATAGGCTCAATGTTTTCTTCGAACTGATATCCCTATCGTTGTTACAAGTGAATTTTAAAGCATGTCGTTTTGTTGATAGTGCATACTATATTATTTCTGTTTGATTCGCTTAATTTTGGCACTGCCGTTTTAAATCATTCATCAAATTATCCAGCAAAATTGTGACACTGTATAACTTGCACTCAAATTGATATCTACCAGCTTTTATGTCGGTTTCACAAAAAAGTTATAGGTTAGTTAATCAATATAATGGGCGCCTGTTGCAATAAGTTATCAAAAGATCAGGCATGAATACATCCATAGAGGTATTCACTTTTCATATTATTGCAACGGTCTGATTTGCGAGCTACTGGTAGTATTTAATGTAACCGCATGCATATAGTAGTAACCCAACAAAACTGAAAGAAATATAAATTTATGAAATGATATTAAGCTTTCGTCATGAATTTAGTCGCCGGTAGAAATTTGCAGACTGTCGGTTCAATCAAAACCTTAAAAAACACTGCTATTCAGCCACTTTTTCTTGTGAATTTTTAGGTCACTATTTTGATCGCTTGGTGTTGGCAGCCCTGGTACAGTCACTTGAAATGGAAGATAAAAATGAAATTCAAAAGGCAAAGCAAAAATGGAGTCAGAAGATGCTGCGTGATAATGGAAACATATGGAAGCTTGTGAAAGAAATTCGCAATCCGCATAATACCTCAAGCCACACAAAGAAAAATGAAATTCCAGACGATCTGATATCATTCACTGAGGCTATTCAGGAGAACTTCAACTCTGATCCGGATGTTGCCTTAACTCAGCTAGCGGATGAATATTGGAGCTGCAATGTTAATCCATGTGATGTATATACCCAATTGATGGCTATAGATGAAAGAAAATCGAATGGCATTGCTGAATTTCCGGCGCGCTTGCTTCGTGAAGGTGCTGTTGTCATTTCTTCAATTCTATGCCATATATACAATAAATCAATCCGAAATCGAAGATATCCCACTCACTGGAAACAAGCGATTATTTGTGTGATTCCAAAGTGTTCGAATCCCTCTTACAAAGACTATAGGCCAGTGTCACTTTTTCCAGTAATGAGCAAAGTATTCGAAAAATTGATTTTGAATTACATGAAGCACGATTTGCTAGCTCTATATGATAATCAACAGCACGCTTTTCGACCATGCGGCTCCACTACAAGTGCCTTAATCAGTGTTCCTACTCTCGCCCGAATGCCCGAATCCAAAATCATGACGCCCGAATGCCCGAAATTTTTGATAGCGAATGCCCGAATTTTGATCTAAATTTTTATTACGCATATACTGTTGATATATAACGAAAACATAGGCCCCTATCATATGTACAGTTCAGGAACGCCTCTGAAAGGTGAAATTGCAGAGCCTTTGAGGGATGCGACAGAAAATCTTCTGCAACTATTGATTATGTATCATGTCCATATGTCGAGGCTCTAAAGAGATGGCCATAAATTTATCAATTTTTCTCCAGTTTGTTTTATTCAGGGTTCCTGCGCTCAATTTCCTGGAAACTCCTTAAATCTTAAAATAAATTTTAAGGACCCTGGAAACTCATTAAATTTCACACTTCTGGAAAAGTCCTGGAATTTTGATATGTTAACACTTGATTGTAGTAAATGAGTTGAAAATTTGCTATGTAGGCCTATTAATTGTTCATGTTAATTATACCCATGAAATTATTCTCAGCGAATTGATGAATTATATTGGTAATTAATGAATTTCCAATTATTACAGATACGATGATACCTCTGACGGAGTATTACAGATAAGACGGATTTACTCATCTTGGAAGTAGTTTTCAAAATAGTGGTCGTGTCGAAGTAAATTATGATATATAGTTTTTGCTCATGCTATGTAAGTAAGTAAGTAAGTAAGTATATTTGAAATAATGAAAATCATAAGCAAACATATCCAAGTTTACAGATCAGCAGGAGGATAATGGATTCTGCGTGAACAGAATGGCTGATGGACTGTTATGAAAGTCACAAATTATATGTACATTTTGTTGAATAAAGACGTGCAACACGGTATGAACGACTTTGAGCGTCGATTCGTAGTAGAATGGGGAAGAAGCAGATGTCCCAAACGTGGCAAAGTTGTTGGAAATAAGTCGTGAAGAATATGATTAGGATCACTCATATTTAGAAAAGTTCGAATTGCCTGATGTCACGACGAATAGATAAAGGCGTAAAGTCACCACAATTGCAATTTTTTCCGCAGATAAGACGATGCGCTCTTCTATGAACTCGCTCTAGGCGATCACTCAATGTCTGAGGAAGTCCAACAAAAAGAGGTGAATTGTATTCCAAAACACTTTGCACGTACATTTTGTATGCAAGTATGAGATCTTCTTTGGATAAGAATTCATAAAGGCGTCGTTGTATCACATAAAGTCTACTGCTTGCCTTTTTACACACGTTGCTTATGTGACTGTCCCATCTCAGTGAATTGGAAAAGGTCACACCCAGTATTACAAGTTCAGAACAGAAAGTGTAGGTGGTAGACGGCGGAACACACAAATGAAATTTCTTCGATAGAATCATAGTTTTTGATTTGTCATCATTCAGCTCAAGGCCATGATCTTGACACCATTGCTTTACATTAAGTACTTCATTATGAATATGATCTGAAATTCCGGATAGTCTATGTAAATTATATTCCCAAACACTTAGTAATATAGGGATACATCGAATATCAGGATGCATGTATATTGACGTACATGTATTTAAAGAATACATAGTTGGAGCACTACCCTGAATAATACATGTAAGTTATTTTATATGATTGAAACCAACGTGGCCTACCGCAACGAAAACTACCGCAGGAAACTATTATCATCAGAAAGTATGAAGCGTAGGCCTACTATGTCGAACAATAAAGATTTGGCAGTATATTTAAGGTGACCAGATCGATAAAATATGTGCGTTATGTTCGCGAACATAGACCTATGTTAGTCCCTTTGTTCAATGAAGATAAATAGTATTCATGCCCGAAAAATGCCCGAATTTTTGCGTGAAAACTCAATGCCCGAACATTTTCAAGTTAACCAGTAGGAACACTGCTTAATAGACATTCACGATTCAGTTACAAGTTTTATAGATATCAAACATGTAAATGGTGTTCGGATAACTTGTCTCGACCTGTCAAAGGCGTTCGATCGTGTACAACATAATCGTCTCATTAATTACTTGAATGCATGTGACATAAATACAGGCTTTCTTTTATGGCTGGAGTCATACTTGAACGGCAGATTTCAAAGGATAACGATGAACAACAAATTCTGTCCTCCATATGCTGCGATTTCCGGACTTTCTCAAGGTAGCATCTTGGCCCCTTACTTATTTGCGGTCTTTATAGGTTCTCCATCTTGTTCTAGCTCCACATGCCGACTGATAAAATATGCTGACGATTTGACCTTAGTGGAGGCTATCACTACGACATCGGGGGATCAGAGCGGTCAGATATCACGGATATATAAGTGGATTGATGAAAGTGGAATGATTCTAAACAAACAGAAGAGTCGACAAATGGTCATAAGAAGCTCAAGAGAGGCGTATTTACCAACTCATGATGACATTCAAATCGTATCTGAAATCGTCACTTTGGGAGTGAAATGGTGCAATGACCTAACCTGGAATAAACATTTTGCGAATTTGTGTAATCATGCTAGTAGAAGATTTTACGTAATGCGATGTCTACGAGGCACTCTCAATAAACAGGAGCTTCTGAGGATTTTTGATTCTTTGATTATTTCAATATTCACATATCCGGCACCTCTATTTTGTCAACGTTCGTGGACAACGAAGAGGCTCTTCCGAAAAATTGAAAATCGTGCTCATCACATCATCTGCTCATTTGACTGAAAGTATGACATCGTTCCATCAATAGAGGATAAAATACTTTCTCTATCGCACAAGTATGCTGAAAATGTGTTTGCAAATCCATCATATCTTCTTCATCGAAATGCACCAGAACGTTTGCCGCATTGCAACAAATACCTCCTTCCGAAAACCTTTTCGAAACGAAGAGACAATTCATTCTTCCTTTGGGCCACCTTACTTTTGAACAATTGTAAATATTAGATTGATTTTTGTATGACTTTGTGAACATTATCCGAAACTTTGCAACTTTTGTCTATTATTTGTATAATTGCTTTCTATTAATCCATGAATAAAACGCTTTACTACTACTAATGAATCACCGCCAAGCGTCAATCAGGGGAAAAGAATGTTTTGCGAGCTCACATTCCCTCACTTGAATTGTCAAAAGTTGCGTAGGTGAAATTGATCATGCAGCGCACGGGGCGACAGGATCGGTCGGTCACTGACATGGATACTGATTCTCCTCCCGTCGGTTCACGATGCGAATTGACAGACAGCCTCAACAGATAATTACATAATCCAGGTTCTCTCTCTCTCTCTCATTCAAGACCGATATTAGTCTTCTTATAAGCCAAGATAAGCCAAGAAAAGAATTGTTATGATGATGGTTACCGACCCGTGTTTCGTCACCCTGACAGAATCATGCTTTTTTCAGACAAGGACAGCCTGCTTACTGTAGACACACCTGTACAATGTATATGTATAAATGTTGTATTTTCACTTCAATCTGCGCGTCATTCATGAGCGGCTTCGCCTAGTCATCCAGTAAGATGAGTGCAACTACAGCCTGCATTCTCGCTTTCTCACAACCTTTGCAAACCAAAAAAGAGTTGATACTTTCAAATAAGATTTAAATTTATCTTATTTTGGTGATCAAAATTTACATGTAATTCCCATGGGATTCCCATGACCTGAAGCAAGATTCCCATCTCATGGGAATTCCCATTCCCACGGCAAGCCTGGTATTTTCCATGTGTAGTCTTAGGTATAGTGCAGGGGTGTGATTACTCCTAAAATTCCTAAAATTTTCCTAAAATTTGGTGAAAAATGAAAAATTCCTAAAATTTCGTATTACAAAAGTTGGGTTTTTTCATCTTACCTACATATTGATATTACAGCCATTCTGATTGCAGAGAGGTTAGCGTTTATGCCCCGATGAGATGTCATGAGATAGGATTTATGAAAGCTAAGCACATCCATTAGGGCTGCAGGGAGGTAAGCGTCCTGGCTTGCTGAGCTGTCTTTAGGTAGGATTTATGAAAGCTAAGCACAGCCGTTAGGGCTGCTGGGAGGTAAGCGTCCCTGGCTTGCTTAAGGGCCGCTTAATGGCTATAAGGGGTGAAGAGGAGGCCATTAGTGAAAAAAATAAAAATAATATAATTCATGCTTGTTTTCATGTATTTATACAGGTTTTGAAGAGTCAAATCAAGCAATAAAATAGCGTACTTTTTTTAGCATACTGAATTCAATAATGACTTAAGCAAGCCATAAGAAACAATTTGTAGGAATAATTAGCTTCGTTACATTATATCAATCATAATTATACAATTAATTATAAGAGGTGCTAGATGTTAGAGAGAATATTATAGCAAGTAATTCACCTCCCCGGCGGCATTCGACAGTGATCTATGTTTGAACCCAGGACTCTCCATGATATGAAAAATCCATAGATCACTATCGAATTGCCGTCGGGGAGGTGAATTACCGGTACTTGCTATATTATTCTCTCTTTCATCCAGCACCTCTTATAATTTATAAAAACACGGAGGCCTTGTGTATGACGTATATCCGAATATTATTTTAACTTTAGATCAGTGTCGATCAACAAAACGACTTCGTAATCCAAATATGTATACAGTGTGCAATCATTACGACATGTAATGTCTTAATTTCAGAGTTTAAACAGTTTTGAGGGATAATTTCGTTTAAATTTGTTAGGCGATCTGCGCTAGATGTGCATGTTTTTGCTGGAGAAATTGTCCTTTTATTTGATGATATCATACCTCAGTAATCATCACCGTTAACGTAGACATAACTGTACACTACATATCCTGTTCAGAAACTCGTTTACGAGGCATTTTTAAAATCATCTCTTTGTCAAGCGTTATCTGCTCCCCCATCCAAGTCTAGTTTACTGGAATCATTGGACGATTCCTATATGCTGCCGTCTTTCCAACATTAAGGAAAGTGGGCGTTTGAAGGTAATCATCATCATTAACGTAGGCATACTTATACGACGCCTGTCCTGTTCAGAAACTCGATTACGAGGCTTTTCATTATTTCAATTCAACAAATCAACATTTGACCAACTCATAAATCTGTATGACTGTTGTATTTTTTATTACTGTTGAAATCTCAACGTCACTACATGTAATAAAAACAAAATATATTTTCAAAACAGCATTATGTCTGAGTTGAATAGGCTTTGTCTCTCGTGAAATCTGTTCGTCTGCCATGAAAGCACTATGTCTTATGAGATGTGGGATATTAAGTCAATGTTATATCAATTGCAGAGTATTCTAATTTTTCACTGAAATTCCTAAAAATTGTCTGTTAAATTCCTAAAATTTTAAAAGGGGTCAGTCACAGGGCTGGTATAGTGTGCATAGTTTCATTGCTTTCGGTGTAGTAGAATGTCATTGTAGTTCTATTGTTTACCTCCATTATCCACTTTCCACTTATCCACTCTTACCATTGCTTTGTGTAGTGTCAGATATAATTCACTTGTAATCAGTGTAGTAGCATCGTTGTATTTCCATATTTTACCTCCACTTTTCCAATTTTTATTCATCGGTTTCCTGTTGTTTTATAATATCCATTTTTAATTTACTTAACCTATGGTGACCATTGTCCTATTCTATTTCCACTATCAGCATCTGTGGTTGGTACAGTGTATTAGACGTCTGTTTTGAATCTATGTTATTAGTATATTAACAGCAAGAATGAGTAGTATTACAAGTCTTAAGATTTCCATTTTTACCAGATATTGGGCCAAAGCTGATCTTTTTTAATTCGTAGCCACGAGAAAGCTACATTGAGTTCTTTTAAGAACTGATTAATCCAATGGTTACAGTAGCATTGCCTTTGTACACTTGCGGATTGGAGAACGCCATCAGTCCTCATTAGGACTACTTTAACTAATAATTTAAATTAGTAAGTATTATGTTCTATTATAAATGGCTACTGGGATGACTTTCATCATCGTATGAGAACTATTTACTGTAAATTTGGTTAACACTCACATTTGATTCGTCACTATGTATGTTTCAACCAATTAATAACTTAATCGTTTTCACATCATCACAAATTAGTTACAGTTTCATATCAATTACAGTTGATCGAAAGACATCTCAGTGTCTGCCGAGGACATGATTCGTAGATAATAAGGTTGATGCATAACATGTAGATTTCTATTAAACAATTTCGGTACCGGTATGATTGTCCGCATGATTCGATTCGAACAGAGTTGAGACATTAGGTATGTAGATTTCTATGTAACATTTTCACTTCATTTTCAAGTTGATCAATTATAGCGTAGATTCTTTGTTGTGAATTCAATTCAACCGTAATTGATAAACATTCGTTAAATACGTCAAATCATGTCCGTGTTACTATTAATTAAATGCGAACAATTAAGCGCATTTCCAAACATACACTGTTGCATCGAAATGTCGCACCGTCATCAACGAAAAAGTCATGAAGAATGCAGAAAGACAGTCTGCATAGTCTGCCTTAATTAATCGCCTCAGTAGTTGCAAGCTCAAGCTTGCCAGAGCATCGTCTTATGGTAGAAAATCGATGATTATTTACATTACAATCAATGAGATGACGGGTGATGGATGATGATGCTGTTCTTCTTGTACAATTCTCGCGCAGCCATTTTGGGACATGTTCTCCTACTCGGCGATGCAAGGGTCGTGCCGTTCTGCCAATACAGTCTGCTCCGCAGACGCAATTGAATTTATAAACAACATTCGAAAGGTTGACAGTAGGCACAGGATCCTTTCGAACATTACTGGAAAGGCGACATGTCCTGAAAAATGGAATTGCCTTGATATGCATGTAGGCTCTTTCAATAGCCTTCACTACCTGACGCGCAGTCTCTTCACTCGCTCGACCGTAGTATGGCAAAGAGAAGAATAAGGGCTTCTTCTTTGCAGTGGGTTTTCGCATATCGTTGCCATTTTCTATCATTTCATTTCTAACCACGGTATTGTGACGTCATCAGTGTCAGTAAGTCGCTCTTTAACATTTTGCTGATGAATGTTTAACCTTAAGTCACAATGCATCGTTGTTATATTCAGTTCTGCAGTAGAATCTCTATGAGACGCAGCGTTGCCAAGAGAATAAAGAATTCGTGACAAATGAGCCTATTTTTTCGTACATTATATTAAATAAAACGTTTTTTTGCAAGCTATTTTGTTTTTACTTGCGTCTGCAAAAGGTTTGTTTTTTTTTTAATTTTTTAATTTTTTTTTTGAATTTCTGTAGTGATTATTTATCCTAATGAAGTTTAAATGATAAAATACTTGTTAATACCACAAAAAATCCGAGTAAAATATTCGATAGCCTTTCCTGAAGACTCGTAAAAATTCGATTAGATGAGAGGAAAGTAACTGCCATTAAAACATTTTTCATCGTAACGAATACGTAACATGGAACTGAAGTGTGGCCGATGGAGTAATACTTATGAATTTGCAATTAGAAGTAAATAGAATCACTGACGTATGGTACGTATGGTAGGGATACAAAACAAATGACAGAATATTGAAGTATCTTGCGATGCGATAGCTCGATGTAAATAATATAATGATATCTTATGATTCTTCTTGACCCGCGAGGAAATAAGTGGGTATGAATCATAATATGATTTGAGTATGAATTTTTCATGCGTATGAAAAATGAAATTTTCATACTCAAATCATAGTAAGAAATTTTCATACTATTGCCAAAAATTTCGGTTTTTGCCCTTTTGTGCTTACAGAGTTTATTTGCTAGAGAGCAATGGTACAATCACTGTCGTGAACCGCGTCGCAAGACAGGTGAATCAAAAAACTAAAAATCAGTGGCGGAGCCGCGAAGAACAGGCAGATGACATCGATGATCAGACACGATGAAGACGAAGAAGAGACTATCGTGAATGAGCTTGTTGATTCATCAGTTAAATAAACTATTTCAATATTTGACGATCGAACCTAAGTCATTTTCCTTGTAGATGGTTTACTGTGAAGGCTGTATGGATTATATTTTCCAGTTGGTGTGGATTAAGAATAGTCAAAATATTTTTAGAAATGCGTACTATTCTAATTCTGTAATAATTAGTCATGACCCATCACAATGCATGATCTTATTAATTCTAAACGAAAATTTAATACGCAGCGGTTCTCATTCGTAGCATACATCAATACCCCTTATATTTAAGCTTGAAGATTGACGGAATGACCTCAGATTTTAACAGCTGAAACACTTGCAGCCGCAAACATAGCGTTTCGCCTTCAAGAGCTCATCAGTACGGTAGTAAATGGTTCAAACTAGCATATGATATTGAAATGGTTGAGCAAGATAAAGAACGGCAGAACAGATTGATCTGCGTTTATCTATCATGGTTTTGCCGTGCGGCTGATGAATGAGATATCAATGTCAATGCTTTTAGCTGGGCATAATAGGGGATATGTCCAGATTAAAAAAATGAACTCTGAATAACTTAAGTCACCGGCACTGCTTTCTCCCAAAGTATTCCAGATCTTGATTTTTATCAAGTATATGCACAGTCTCCCCTATCTATATGCCCAGCCAGGATCATTGATACTGTGATCTTTCAGTTACCAGCCGCACGTCAAGGACAGGATAAATAAACGCAGATCAACCTGTTCGACCACTTGGATATCACACGCTAATTTGGGCCAATGAATCTATAATGATGAGCTCTTGCTGGGCGAAAAGCGGTGTCTACGCCAGGTAAGGAAACAGGTGTTTCAGCTGTTTAAGGATGTGGTTATTCTTCTATTCTACATGACCAGACAAAATGGCACTCTGCTGTCAATCAATCGAAACATTAAATTTAATGAAATTGTTCACCATGACAGCATAAAGTATATCCCTTATGCCAACTGGGGAAGTTATCAAGTTCTACCACAGAAGTCGATACTGTACTCATTAACCCTCCATGACGAATGATGGATGAACGTTAACGAGTTAACAACGATTTCTCATAGTCCATCGTCAGAATTTGACTGGTCTTCAGTGATGAGTGCACAGGTGCATTGTCTGCCTTTTATATATATGTCTGCCTACAAAAAGACGTGTGTTACTTATTTGTACTATAGAAAAGATTGTATTTTGCAACATTGTATTTTGATTGTATTCTGATTTCTATGCCTATTTTGGGAAGACATGCAACCGATATTTTTCCGGGATATTATCAGTAGGTCCTAAGCTTGAAATATTCAGAATTTCCAGAAGGGAGAATTAAATTAATGATTTTCTTGACATCGTTGTTTGCAAGTATTGATGCTGGGATGTGTCACTCATTCAATGAAAGACAGTTTATTAAATCCCACTCGATAATCACGATGTGAATAATTTATTCATCATATTCCTCTCATGCCGTCATTCTCAAGCCTGATAACTTCCCCAGTTGACTTATGGGATGTACTTTATTATTTTATGTTTATACCTTTATATTATAAAAGATTTTCTCTAATTTCTCTTGCTATAGAAAGCCTTTACAGTATTTTGATCACTAGTATTATTCTGTGGACTTGATGAATGTAGAGATTTATACTATGTAATTTTGGGAAACATGAACTAAGCTTATCAAGGTCAAACAAACGTATTTTCATTTTAAATGTCATTCCTGGAATGATAGATTAAATTATCATTTGAAGATCAGGATAGTATCCTTGGAAGATGATTTGTTGGAACAGATTAACTGATTTGTTGTATAGCCAGCATTAATGGTTATTTAATGGGAGAAGTGTCATTAGTGAGAGGTTTGGATTCAGCAGTAAACGGTTGAAGGTCTGATTTTATACATTTAACGTGCAAACTTGAAAATTATTAAACTTAAATTATTTTTAAAAAATTAAATTCCTAAAATTAAGAATTCATTATTATTATAAACTCTATCTCTTCGTAATCATAAGCGTAAAGATTTCGATGATGAGCATAGGAAGAAAGGATATACACCGTAGAATGATTTAATACGGTTTAATATAGATGATTACAATACGAAAATTCGCGCAGAATTTAGGCATGGAACGAACGAACCCCTGCTCGGATGACAAATAGCAGTAAGAAATTTTCATAGTATGATTTGCGCATGAAATTTTCTTACTATGAACTGCGTATGAAATCTTCATACTATGATTTGTGTACAAAAAATATTTCACTTTCATACTATGATCATACCGACTTATTTTCTCGCGGGGAGGTTCACACCGATGAAATGTTCCGTCACTGAGTTAGTACAATTATGTGTCAGTTAGGAATAATGAATATATGTCAAAAATGAAAAATAAAAATCATGAAAAGTAGATGTGTTAAGGTTTTTTTCTCTGCAATAGCTCGTTGAAATCAGCTAAAATTTTGAACAAAAGCTCATTATAGTTTATATGATCTAGTTATGTTCATAGAAGTTCAGTACAATTTTTTGTTCGAGAGGTATTTTGAAAATTCCATAAGAATTATATCAGAAAAATTCAAAAAATTCAAATTTTGAATATTTCATGAATAGCACGTTGAAACATTTAAATGTAAAACATTAGCAAATGTAAAAACGTTCCTAATGTAAAAAGTTTCTTGCACAATTTTTTTCATAAAGCACGTGTTTGGGATCACCGTGTGCATTTCATTGATCTCGACGAGCGACCTCATTCTTTTCTCCAAAACTCTCTCATCGATCTTCATTCCATGATTCAGCAGCTTTACTCCTCGCTAGGAGCTCATTACATCACCTTTGCCTTTGAAGATTGTGACCACTACACTAGTCATCCATTCATTTGGCATCGCCTCTCCATCCACTACACGCTGGCAAATCTACCTCATTACTTCCACATCCTTTTCTCCACTGGCACGAATCATTTCCACCGCTACTTCAGATAGGCCAGGTGTCTTCCCAGATTTCATCTCTTTCATTGCCTGTGAAATTCTCTCGACTGGTCCTTCTGTCACATCAGTTTCTACGTTTTGGCCCCACTCATTTTCCTCGTTCATGATCTTCTCCATATGTTCTTTCCCTATTTTCCTTCGTCTTTTTCATTGAATCCAAGTTTTCCATCCTTTCCTCTGATACACCTGCCACCTTTAACGTCTTTCCCTTCTCCTTTTAAAGCCTTCATGAACTTGAACGCCTCATTGGACCTATTTTCCAGCTTTGCTAGCTCCTGCTCAGCTTCACGTTTCATTACTTTCGCAACTACTTTTTTCGAGCGGTTTTTCAATCACTTGTAATTGGCTATATTTTCGTCAGATCTGTTTCTACACATCCTTTTGTATGCGTCTTTCTTCTCGCCAATCACTTTCTTTACCTTGTCATTCCACCACCATGTATCTCCTCGGTTCTTCCGGCCTTTCTTCTTTCCACACACTCATCACACGCTCGGAGTAAGCCTTTGCTGTAAGACCCCATAAATCTGAATTATCATTCTCAGTGAGTTCTTCAACTCTTCTCCGAAAATGTTCCCTCTTATCATTTTCTTTCAGCTTCCATACTCGTCTTCTTACGCTCTTTTGTCACTATCTTCTTCATTTTCATTTGTCGAAGTCAGCAAACCAGTCGGTGCTGTAGCTCACCCGGGATAGTCTTTCAAATGTTTTCGTTTTTCTTTACTAAACGTGAACGAAGTCAATCTCTGTCTCATGTCCAGAAGCACTAAAAGTCACCTTCCTTCCATCCTCCTTTCTAAACCAGGTATTCGTCTCGCACAAGTTCTTTTCGTCACAGAATTCAACTAGTCTCCTGCCATCAACATTTCTTTCTCCAGCACCATATCCTCCATGCACTCCTCAAAAGCCATTGACAAGTTTCCCAACATGATCATTGAAGTCACCAAGACCCAAGACCGTCTCCGTATCACTGCCCGCACTCCATTCGCGGCCTAACTCATCATAGAATCCTTCCTTCTCCAATTCAGATCGCCCTCTTTGCGGTGCATACAAGTCGCTGAAGTTAGCAGTAGCTTTAGCAGTAGGATTTTTAAATGAATTTCCTCAGCCCTCAAATTCTAGCATGATGCATAAAATGAAGAGTAGAATTTGCTCACAACTTCATATGTGCCAAGCAGTAACCGAAAAGCTCCGAAAAATCAATTCGAAGATATGGATCTATTGCCAAACCTACTGCTAACTTCAGAATCAACCACACAGCAGTTAGAGCTAAACTACAGCTCCACACACACACATAAACAAGCCTCAGAGACTTTGCTCAGCCACTTTCGGCAGCAGTAGACTTACTTCCCGTCAAATCCACTATTTCATCTCAATTTAGGTGTATTCAAATTTCAAACCTACTGCTGGTCACTGAGGAGCCAAAATACTTTGCTCAACTAAACCAATGCTCCATTCGCATCAAACCGTATCTGATTGACTTTGCTCAGTGATTTTTGGTAACAGAAGTAGACTTATTACACCACTAATCCACTGTTTCATCTCAATTTTGGGTGTATTCAAATTTGAAACCTACTGCTGGTCACTGAGGAGACAATCGCATCAAACCGTATCTGGTTGGCTTTGCTCAGCCATTTTTGATAGCAGAAGTGGATTTGGATAGTGGATTAGTGGTGTAATAAGTCTACTTCTGTTACCAAAAATCACTGAGCAAAGTCAATCAGATACGGTTTGATGCGAATGGAGCATTGGTTTAGTTGAGCAAAGTATTTTGGCTCCTCAGTGACCAGCAGTAGGTTTGAAATTTGAATACACCTAAATTGAGATGAAATAGTGGATTTGACGGGAAGTATGTCTGCTGCTGCCGGAAGTGGCTGAGCAAAGTCTCTGAGGCTTGTTTATGTGTGTGTGTGGAGCTGTAGTTTAGCTCTAACTGCTGTGTGGTTGATTCTGAAGTTGGCAGTAGGTTTGGCAATAGATCCATATCTTTGAATTGATTTTTCGGAGATTTTCGGTTACTGCTTGGCACATATGAATAATTATAATAATTATAATAATCCTACTGCTGAAGCTACTGCTAACTTCAGCGACTTGTGCACACGCGCAAATCACTCTCATTACGTTCTCCTCAAACTCTTTCACTAATATTCCCACTCCTCCGGTTCCACCATCATTTACTGACCACCAAAGTTTATATCTCCTACCTTTAACTCCTAAACATCGAGTCCCTTGCCCTCTCCACCGAACTTCCTGTAGGCAGCAGACGTCCACTTTCCTACTCAATTCTTCACATATCTCTGTTCCTCCGCATCGCAGACTTCCCACATTCCAACTACCACACCTAACTCCATCTTCTCGTCTTTCCTTTCCAATATTTACCCCGGGGATTCTTCGCACCTCCTGCCCATTTAAGGGCTGCTGTGCACTGGAGGCAATTTTCATTGCAGCACAATTCATAAGGATTTTCTTGGAGCTTTGTTTTTCTACGAGGAGCTTTCCCCTGCTTACCCTCAACCCTTTTTTAAGGCATGAGTTGCCTGTGGAGCGCTTTTATCGAAGTGCCTACACCACGACTAAAGAGTTCATTCCACCCTATCTCCTTCGCTTGCCTACACCTTCGCCTGCTTGGCACCATCACCTCAATGACAGGAGTGGAGACCAGGACTACCAGCGTAATGTGTTCCGGTGACATCGGACCCAGACCTGGGGTAAGGTGCTACTCCTCCTCCAGTCATTGAAATTCCTTTTGCAACATGCGCAGTTGACCTATACCGCCTTCCAAACACAATAACCATCCAATTCTTAGACTACTCACTTAGCAAAACTAAGAATTTGTAACTATTTCAACATCTAAGAACGATGCCAAGATTCACAAAATGTGTCTATTGCTCTTGACCTAAGTTGGAGTGAGACTACTATAATAGCAGCCTCGACGCCGTAAGGCTGTCGTTTTCAAATGGAGAGAGGGTTGTTTCCTGTTATACAAATGAGGCAATGGCGCTTATTGTAGATTTTTCATTTTGTTTATTTTTTAATAAAATGATGCAGCATACCCGATAACGTTTTGACTGAACAAAATAGGCTCTTCCAATTTTACTACTCCACAATTATGCATTTTTTTGTGTAATGGGGATTTATAGAAGCATGCAGAATTAATGTTTCTATCACTCTTATTCATGCAATTAAGGGCGCAATACTGCGTCATGGTGGTAGTCGAATGTCGATGGACAACGAGTAAGTGAATTTTACTTCCGCACGCTGTCTCAAGGCATAATTCAATGGACGGTCGGCTGTAACCTCCTCTGCAGCACAGAGCAGCACATGATTGGTCTGTCCGTACCGCACTCATCGTCAATTCTGTTTTCGCCTGCTGGGCGCAAAGGACGCTACTTGGCATGGCGACAGGGGTTCCGTCTCACTCAGGAGGTTAAGATTGAGACAAAGTCAAAAATTCGACCGAACTACACCTTTGACAGAAACCCTTTAATTTCATTTATCAACTGCGATTTTATCCCTTAAAATAGTTAAAAATCAAATCGCGCTTTATAAGAGGAATCATTGAATCACTGAATGATAAGAAAGATTTCTCTCTAAATGTCATGTTTCACAATATGAAAAATATAAATTACCTGACGAAATTACCATGGAAAATGCGTGTACTTGAACCCACGACCATCGAGGTTATCCAGACCTATTACTATAGTAAGCTGCTGCAAGCTTGGTCGACTGAAGACAATACGTGGGATCAAGTATTTACCATCACATATGCGTTGCAAGTTGCAACCTTCATAATCATATGAGAACTATTTCACGTGACAATCTGATGCAGCACTTCAAAACAGATGCATCAACAGGTATGTATTAAAGCTTTCGTTGATCGTAGAACAGAATATAAGAGAATATGCTTATTCCATTGATGAATCACACTGTGCAGAAAACAAAGTCATGACATTTCAAGCAATTTCTAGTTAGTGTAAAGAAAAGAACGAATAATATCACATCAAGCTATAGTTATACAAATTGATCATCACATTCAGACTGAGAAGTTTAAGTGAGTAAATGAAAATAATGCATCGAAACACACAACTTCCAACGAATGAAGTGCGGTACGCAATATTAGGCCTGAGACACGCAGGACACCCAGGCTGGTCAAGTAATCTGCTTTTTGTAGTCAACTCTGCAAAGTCTGCATCATGGTAAATTCTGCTTTTATCATGATTGAAGATGTCTTGGCTAGTCATATAATATATTTAATGGTTGAGGAAGAGCCAAGGTTTTAATGATGTTGTACTTTAATTAAGATATCATTAATTTCGGTTGCTATTCGGCAACCATCATCAGATAGATGGTTGAATCTATCTGATGAACCTTATATCTGATGATGGTTGCCGAACAGCAACCGAAATTAATGATATCTTAATTAAAGTACAACATCATTAAAACATTGGCTCTTCCTCAACCACAAAATATATCTGCTTTTATCATTTATGTGATATATTTTTGCATGATATCTAAAGTTCTACGAACTTCTATCAATTCAAAGTTTAGCAATTCTGTTCTAAGGGGTAACTATAGCATTACGAAAGTACGAAGCTCTCTCTTGAAATACATACCGATGATGTATCGCATAGGTGGATCACTGAAGAAGTTTCACTAAATGGAAAATAATGTTTAATATTTTGTGATGTTGCGCCTGCAAGAAAATTGTGCAACCATGTCCGTAGGCCTACATCTTTGGCTACTAAGATGAGCAAATTTGCTTTTTTTTACAATTATTGCTTATGCCATTTTGTGCTGGCATACAGGTCTCACGAATACTCAACTGCGCCCAGAGGCAAGCGGATTCCGCTGGCGTCGGAATTCTGCGGAATCTTCCTTATTCAGCGATAAATGCGGAATCACGATGATGTAGCGGAATTTTGCTTTTTACTCCTTAGAAAAGCAATCAGCAAGTAAATTCGTATGTTCATCACTCTCTGTGTGCACCATTTACGATCTCAAGTTTGCTAGCTGCTTACTGGCATTTTTCATCCATTAAGTTTTCAAAGGAAGGAGGAAATCACAGACCTAGGTCTATGGAGGAAAGCCGCGCGGGATAGTGACTTAGTTTATGACGTATGCGTGTGTGAGTGTGTAGCACAGACCTAGGATTAGGGATGGTATAGCCCTAATCCTAGGTCTGTGGTGTGTAGGTAGCGCCAAGGACTTCTGCAGCGCGTACGAGAGATAACATTTTGGGAATTCATATTATCATGTGATTGGACTAGCCAAGGCATCACGTGAATGATCTTGCACAGTAGTATCATCTAACTTCAGACTGGTTTCAGATCTTGAAATCTCATCTGATCATGCGTAACCGCTCTGCATGCAGTTTAGAGTGACTGAATTCCCAAATGACCTATACGTCGATAGTGATCGTTTATTTTGTGAACATTGCAGTACTGTGATGTCCTTGAAGCTAGATACTCTAAAGGGACATCTTCAAATCTTCAATTACGTGTTACGTCATCTAAAGAGAAAGAAACCGACAAGTGAATCAGAAGCAGGCCCTTCGTCGAATAGACAAATGACCTCTATGATTTATTTTTATAAAATTCTATGTTTTAACTTCATTTGTGTAGGCTATATAACACATAAGTTCGGGTACATGAAACACTAAATATAATTCGCTAATTAAATAGTAAATATGTACTAATACATGACTTTACACATCCACCTTGCACACCATTAGAGGCCTAATCATAATTATTCAGGTCACCCTTTTGACAGTCTCAGAACATCATATTTGTTAACAATTATATCTTTAAAGAGGAAGACAATAGGGCCTATTTGCAATTCACGATGGAAACACGTTATGGTAGCTTACATTTTCATTGGGCAGGCTATAGGCCAAAACATTTTCCTAACGTCCAGGTATAGATACGCATCAAAAAGTCAAACGAAAAAAGTGTTTCCATAAAGCGTTTTTCAATGTTCTGTGGTGGTAAATTGTAAAAGCGATATTTAGCGAAATTTGAGTATATCGGCCACTGAATTTGAGTTATAGAGCATCGGAATCCGGTTGTCTCTGACTGCGCCAAAGCGTAAGAGCTGAGTGAGATTGGAACTCGTAATCCGGATTTTTTAGTCAGTTTTGTAATCAATGTTTCTGTATGACTAAGTGAACGCTTTCTCTTACCCACTCCTATTTTCGGAACTTTTAGCAATTTATTATATTTTGGCAGCATGACTGTAGCTATAGTTTTATTCATATGAGCAGGTTCATCATGTGATCGATGGTTCACTGATCTCGGGTCTATTCTACACGTAATAACTCTTGATCTTAAATATGGTATTATCATCGGTCGGGTGTTAAAGCCTGCTATCCCCAAAATTTTCAATTTTTGTTTTCTTTCATTTACATATACTTTTGTGATCAATACATATGGTGTCAAAAGCATTTGCTTTAATTCTGACAGGAAGTTTGATAAAAGTGCAATAATCAAAACCAGCCATGCCTCAGTTAATACGATAAGAGGGTGTTAAAACCTGTCAAGCCACATTGTTTTCATTCTTTTTCTAAAATGAGACATCTATGAAACACATTAGGCTCTCTTCACATTAGCAATCTATTCACATTGAATATCTATGAATCGTAATTGTTCTCTATCCAACTCTCCGTTATTTCAAATTTTCAAATACGATGATAAAGACATCATTAGCAAAATTTGCAGTCTAATTCACTCCTCGAGCAAGAATGGAACCTTTCCGTAGAGGACGTCAGATGGTCGGGTCGCTCTTGCCTTACAAGTTGAATCTTTCGAGAAGGAGACCAATAAGACAATTTTACCATCGGATATTTTTCAGTCTTCGCGCATTTCTGCTCCCGATCCTTGTGATGATGATACGGGTGACTAAATATCGCATCATGATGATATCGATTCACAAAGATTTGAATATCCTTCGAATAATACTTCAGATCCTGAGATAGCACCATCTTCAAGAAGTTGCTCACGCAACCGTCAGCAGTGGAAGTGTAATACTCGAAAAAGAAAACATGAACAAGGAGAGTCTTACGTGTGTATGAACACCGAGCGTCAACTTCGCATGATGAGAAATCGCTGCTCTTGCAAGTCGAAAGACACAGTCTGTCATGACATTACAGAAGAAGAGAGAAGTGAACTTTCACATCTGTATGGTCTCTTTCTTGGGAGGCTAAGAAAAGTTTCATTCATGGTCTTGTTGACAAGGTGCCGAAGAAAAGAACTTATACACAATCGGAAATTCCTCCCGCTCTTTTTTAAGATACTGAAAATTCATGAGAGCAAGTTCAAACACCTGCAAGAGCTAAAGTCGTTTATTCCACAAGGTCATCATGCCTTTTACGATAATTTGAGACATTAATACAAAAATTCTTGCTTATGATGTTATTTGAACGTGTTTTCATGTTGCCATCATTACATTTTACAGTTTCAAAGTCTTTTTTTAATCAGTTGAGTGTGTTTCTATTCATCCATGATCGCATTATTGAAGATTGATAATAGTATTTTATCAATCTTCAATCAATATAATAAAAGTATTTTGTAAAATCAAAAAGTAACGATATTTTAAAAAAAGCTACCTTTTGAATTATGCAAATATTCAATTATGTAAAAAAGACTGAATAAATGAATAGTATGATATTGATAGATAAATAACTTGAGTAATGGTAATAATTTATAATATTAAGCTGAAGAATACAGACATATCAACTATAGATATTTTTAGAGATAGAAGAGAATTAAACCTGCCACTACACGTTTAAATTAAGTTTCTACCCTATTCTTCATGGGGCTCTTGAATGGGTTTGCTTTGGGAATGGTCACTATTCTAGGGGGCATTTTATATCTCTTTCCGCTTAATCACCAATCAATATGCAGAACCGTCGGTCTGAATAAGTTGGCGTGTAAAACCTAGGTGCGACTCGTGCCACTGGAACCCATCCCTGGTTACATCGTCAGTGACAATGCATCATTCATCAAGCGGTGCATAGATGTTTAGTTGTCAGACTTAGATCTACAGTAATTATGACGAAAAATATTGCTAATATGTGGTGCAGTAACATAGCATTATCGGATCTTCAGGATTAAAACCTGCTAAACCACTGCGATCATCAAATTTAAATACTTATCACAGCAAAATAATCATGAACGTGTACTAACCGCACAGTATCCAGAAATTATCATGAACACAGTCCCATGGTTTCTGCTCGAATTTTTTTTCAAAATGTTGCTTCTGCTGTACAGTTTCCTTCCAGTGGTTTAGCAGGTTTTAACACCCGGTCGACGATATGCTCGTATTTACGGTCCTTGCCAGAGTTGGAAGTGGGTCACAAAATTACGTGGGTCGTGGATCATGTTTTTCCGAAAAGTTGGTGGGTCGTAGGTCAGACTTCGTTGACCCACTTCCAACCAGTTTGACCCATGATAAATTTGACAATCTCAAAAGCAGTTAACTTCATTTATTCGTATTCTTGTCATTCATGAAAAATGAAGCAGTCAGTGTCACTGAAAGGGGTGATGGATGCACACGGTCAAAATATGCGGCACTTTCGCAAGCCTCATAAAGTTTCGAAAGGAAGCGGAATTCATACAAATTGAAGGCCCGAAAACAAACCATGCAGAAACCTCCACAACTTTTCTGACAGCATAGATGGAGATAGACACATATTGCCGCATCGATTACGACGAACACGCCGACTGTTACACTGTGTTCGATCAACTAAAATGGTGGGGGAAGTCAGGAAAAAAGTTTCCACTGATTTCAACAGCTGCCAAGCAAATTTTCGTCATGCAAGCGTGCGTATCAGATGAGGTGATAGCAAAGGGCGTTCAAAAAGTTTCTTCAAAGTAATCGCCTTATCTAAAGTTGACCTTCGCCTTTGATTTTGTTTGTCTTTCGTAGAAAATAATCTCTGGTAAAGATTGATCAGAGGCTAAATATTTCCGAAATATGTAATTGATCAAAATATCTTGAAAATATGCATGGTTGTGGATAATATGGCAAGCTTACATCGCACTTGTATACTCGAGAATTTCATTTTGTTGACCTATTATATATGACATCCCTGCGAAATTGTTTACGAAACTCGATCTTTTGGAGTGCATCGTCAAGCGTTGGGGATTCATCACCAATTAGCTTCCACTGAAAGTCAGTGGTCAAGGATGTGTCAAATTGATTCGAAAAATTGCTAATCACGCAGGCTGTCATCCTCTCACATTATTTTTATTGTTCGTACACCAAATATGCATATAAGACACTCGTAAATTGATAATGCCACTTTGTAAACCTGCGTTCTACACCAGGACATTCGTCAGATTTTCATCAGAAACATGATTTCTTCTGTGCACTTCTCACCAAATACTGCTCTTTTGTATTTTGGTCTATCAATGAAGCAGTATTATTATTCATATCTAAAGTATTTTGCCGTTCAATCTACTTTCGCATCATACATCTTCTATGCATCTCATTGCTCATTCGAGACATATTTATCTGAAACACAATAATTCATGCGACAGTCATTAATACAGACTTTTCCCTTTCACACAAACTTAATGTGGCTTGAGCACTGTGGAGATATATTTTTTGGCATTTCGTATCAATACATATTTCGCTTTGATATTTGATTTGATATCAATCAAAAAATATTTACATGATGTCGCTAGTAATTGTTAAATGTAGCGCCATTAAAATATATCAGTTCATCTATATGTACATTTCAAGATTTATAATCTTCTCATCGTGCAATTTGCTATTCACGCGTTATGCGCATGCTTACTCCATTAAATGTCATTCTTACATCAAAAATGCAAGTTTTCACTTAAATTTAGCATTAACGGAAGTTCATGAAATTTGAATCGGTTTCCATGTCAGAAGCAACAAGATATTTGTTTGACGATTTATCTGAGAAAATTTTCACACATGTAGTTTATATATTGTGCGTAACATAATAAATGGCATGAATAAGTAATGTACGGCTTACTGCAATTTCATTTGAATAAGAAATGTAAAATTTGAACACGGATAATCGGATTCAGAAATGTGTATAGGCCTTTCCTTTTCTAAGAGTGCAGTTCGCAAAGTTAAGATATCTCACATGCACGAAGGCCTATTATCCATGAATTTTTAGTATTTTGATATAGATATTGATTTTGAATAGAAAGATGTCCTCAGACTTGAACAATTTAAGCACAACTAGTTTAAAATATCTAGAATGGCTGAACAAGCTGTAGGACTGCACAACAGGTTGCTCTGCATTTATTTATCCTGGCTTTGCCGTGGGGCTGATAATCATAAAGATTGCAGAGTGCCAATTCGCCTGGGCATTAAATAGAAAGATGTCCTCTGACTTGAACTATTTAAGCACAATTCCTTGGCAGCCGCAGACGCTGCGTTTCGCCCTACAAGGGCTCGTCAGCTCTTGTTCAACCATTCTAGATATTTTAAGCTAGTTTGGGCCATTCCGAGTCGTACTGACGAGCCCTTGTTGGGCGAAACGCAGCGTCTACGGCCGCCAAGGAATTGTTGTGCTTAAATTGTTCAAGTCTGAGGACATCTTTCTATTCAATACCCAGGCGAACTGGCACTGTGCATCTTTATTCATCAATCTCTGCAATCTGATATTGATTTTGATAATTTATATAATTCGTCTTTTTTCCAAAATCTGAACGGAATCCCTCAATGACAAATAAGACGACCTGATTTTGTACAGCTGTCACCAGTGATGAACAATAGATCAAGTTGACGAATATGCATGGGCCCCACTGAGTAGAACAATGCCTCATAGATTTTACAAATCTTTTGTTTTTGATTTTGCTGGTGTCCCGATGTAAATAGACTTGAAGCGGGATAGGAACTGAATATTTCTAACAAAAATTGCAATTAATAATATATGGATATGCTACTATACAAATATTACGTAAAATATAGATATGCTGCTATATATAATGAGCAGATTGATGAATAGATTATCCCTGCAGCCAGAATCAAATTGTTTGTATGCGTATCTAGTGTCAATGCAGAAATCTAAGTCTGTAGGACACTCAACTTAACTTAACAAATCATCTTTATACGAGTTTAATAGGTTCACTAAAAAGGATAGTCAGGAACTACAACAAGAAACAGAATCGTTCACATTTTTTAGAACCTAAAACATAAGTGGTGCATGCACTTTGATTATAAGATAATTTTGGTTTGTCGCTATTTATCATTTGACAAGTGATCTGATACACTTGAATCTTCATAACAAATCTTAACTACAATTTTGATACTACATGGCCTCTACCTAGACCTAGAACCTTGAATGAAAATGAAACTAAAGGAAATTATAGTCATATCATTCACGCTTGCAACATTTGGGTCAAAAATGTGTTGGATCAGCGGCCGTGTGGGTCGTGAGTCACATATGCCGTAGGTCACGTAGGTCGTAGATCAAGTTTCGTTGACCCACTTCCAACTCTTTATCCGAACTTTCCTCATCTTGTAGGGGAGACCTTGGAAAATTTGTTTCTTCAATAATGACGACTCAAATAAAAAAACTGCCAATTGGTGTTAATGCTAATTTAGTTAACTCTAAGAGAGGCTTCTCTTCCCCCTACTTTGAATAATTCTAAGTATTGTTCCCATCTTCGGTTGAAGACTTTGAATTTGAAATTCAATTATCAATAATCGAATCTTGAAAATTTTAAAGAAATTGATGACACTTCTCCTTTGAAAAGTTAGTGAAGTTTTAGATTGTTTATCCCTCCAAAAGGAGATAAAGGCATCTTCACAGTCCACCTTTAGGCTCATTTTGTGCTACCTACTAAACTTATCATCCTGTTTTGGCATTTTTCTGTCTTCCATTCAGGGGGATTTACCTAACATCAGAGCCTGCGCGGCTTGATCAGGCAATGGAAATTATTCAGTCAGAATGGCGACGTCTCAGTGAATCAGTAACGAATGATGAAGTTGATCGTGCAAAGAGAATGCTTCAAACGAACTTGGTTCTGCAGATGGACGGTTCCACACAAGTCTGTGAAGAGTTAGGAAGGCATATGCTTTGTTATGGTCGACGCATTCCTATCGATGAATTACTGCTGAGGATCGAGGTAGGCTGAGAATTCAGATCAGGCATAAGTTTTAATGAAACCTCCCATGTGTGTAGACTTCATCCATGATGTATGGGTAATGAAGTTGAATAACCAACCATTTTATTGATGCTGTCGAAGACAACAAAACTCCGTCAGCCTTTATCTTAAAATTTTCATTTTTTATGAAGGAAGTGATGATGATAGTACTCCTTCAACAAACGGTTGATAAGACATTCGCAGCTACTATTATTGTATTACGACGTATAATATGCTTTGAAAGATAAATTATAGCTTTTTTCATTTTACTTTATTCTCAATATAATTTTAGAATGTATATGCATGTGCTCTAGGCTGTAACTATAATTCTGATCGGAGAAGGAATAAGCCTCAATCAAATCTCCTACGATCAAAATTAACTTTTCCAGCTGATGTTGAAACCGTTGATGTAATTATGGTGATCTGGTTATAACAGGGCTGCCACTCTTCCGGTTTTAACCGGATTTCCGTTTTTTGAGATATTGAAGGGGCCCTTTTGAGATTGTGAAGAGCCCTTCAAGAATATAAAGGGGCCCTTCAGGATCGTGATGGGCCCTTTTGAGACTGTGAAAGGGTTCCTTAAAGATCGTGAGGGGACCTTTTCGAGATTGTGATGGGTACCCTTTTATATTTTGAAGCGCCCTTTGAGATTGTACAGTGGCAGTTTGAGACAGGCATGCAGAGACGTAGTCCCGGAGTCCTGTCATTTTTGCTGGAGTCAGAGTAGGAGTCCTATCAAATAATTGGACTCCAGCCTATAACTAGACCCAAAATACAATACAAACAAATTATTTCTTCTCGTGCATATACCTGTCACTGTCTTGATGTCAACTTTCTCCGTCAAACAAAAGTACAGATACAGCAGTGCATGCAGAGCTTGTAATAGTTGAGGGAATGAACCGTGATAGTGAAAAAAGGATTGTCTTTTCACTCGGTGATTTAGTAGAGAAGACAAGCCTTCCTAGCCTCGATCACACCTATGCACCAAAGGTCACATCAGAGACAAAAATGAAATACTAGTTTGTTTGAGAACATTACCTCTTACCCTCACGTTAATCGTGTGTGATGGCTCCTCCAAAGCTCATATTAAAATCGAAAGTACACACATATTCTTTGGAGAAGATTGGGGATTTTCTTGCCTGATAGAGAAAAGACGTGTGAAGCACACATCAACAAGATGGGAGGAGCCGAGTTGTATGCCTCCTACTGAAAGCGACATTTGACAAACTTTAATCGAAAATGATTCATAATTGATGCAACAATGATCACTATGATGTAGGTTGCCAGTTTATTTTTTAAAAAAACTAGGCTTTATATACTTGCCAACCGGAGTCGGAGTCCTATCAAAATGATAGGACTCCGCATTCCTGCTTTGAGATCGTGAAGGAGCCCTTTTGAGATTGTGAAGAGACCTTTTAAGGTTGTGAAGAGCCCTTCAAGAATGTGAAGGGGCCCTTTAAGATCGTGAGAGGTCCCTTTTGAGACTACTGCGAAGGGGCCCCTTCAAGATCGTGATGGGCCCTTTTGAGGTTGTGCAATGGCACTTTAAAGTCGTCAGGGGCCCTTTAAGATCGTGAGGGGCCTTTTTAAGATTGTGAGGGGGCCATTTTGAGGTTGTGCAGTGGCACTTTAAGGTCGCTAGGGGTCATTTAAGATCGTGAGTAGGGCACTTTTGAATGTTTGAAGGGTCTCCTTTAAGATCGTGAGGGGGCCCTTTTTTGAGACTGCGAAGGGGCCCCTTTAAGATTGCGAAGGGTCCCTTTTGAGATTGTGCAGTGGCACTATAAGATCGTGAGGGGCCCTTTTGAGTTTGCGAAACAGTCCCGTTAAGAGCATGACGGGCTCTTTGAACGTAGCCCTTAAAGATATTGAAGCGCCATTCAAGAATGTAAATGGGCCCGTTTGACATTGTTAAGGGGCTCTTTAGGATTGTGAGGAGCCCTTCAAGAATGTGAGAGAGCCCTATTGAGATTGTGAACGTGGCCCTTTTTGAGATTGAAAAGAGCCCTTTAATATCGTGAGGGGCCCTCTTGAGATTGTATAGTGGCACTTTAAGATCGTGAAGGGTCCCATTTGAGATTGTGAAGAGCCGCTTTTGAGTTAAAATTGTGAAGGCGCTCTTTGAGATTATGAAGGTGCCATTCAATATTGTGAAAGGACTCTTAAAGACCTTCTGAGATTGTGAATGGGCCCTTTAAGTTAGTGAACGGGACCATATTTATATTTTAAAGGGACCCATAAGATTTTGTGAAGCAGCCCTTTGAGATTGTGAACGTCAACTGTGAGACCGGGACCCTTAACTGTGGGGCCTTTTTATATTACTAGTATGTAGGGCTCTTTAAACTTGTGAACATGCAGATGGTGGCAATGTCGGCTATGCAGATTGTTAGGGGACCATAAAACCCTGCCATTTTAAGGGTGATTAAATTCAAGGCAGATGCTTTCAAAAATCCGTTTGACGTTTGAGCAGAAGATTCTTCTGGAAGACAGTGATTCTTTCGTCAATCCTGAAGAAACAGGACGAAATCGCAAATAATCAAGGTTTCGAAATAAGAAATACATTTTGGTGGGAATGCTTGACGAAAAAGTTGTAATACGTTGTTATGGAGTCTATTATGAATTGAGTTCTGATTGCTTTGATGCCCTCCACAACGTGTCTTTCAAGAAGCGTCTGCCAGAAAAAATGTAAGAAAAATCTACCAAAACGTTTCGGGAACACAAGGGAGTGACGAAAGAATATTTTACGCGATCTCTTGTTGCAAAAGCGACTAAATTTCGTCGAAGACACCAACGAAATTGAAATCTTGCAAATAACTGCAAAAGTGATCAGGATTTCTTTTCGTGTTATTGTTGCGTTTGCGTATGCCATGGCGGCTCAACCTTAATCAAATAGCTGTCACAATATTATTTAAAGCCAAAAGTTGTTATTAGATATCATTGTTTTTTATTACGTATGCTTGAAATACAGGAGATGAGAGCAAGGTTTGATTTGAATCATTGCTACAAGCGCTTGATTGAAAGATTTGAAATGCATGTATTTCATTAATTGTAGATTTATGTATTTCGTATGATGATTTGTTTGCATGTGAGTTACTGGTTCTTTACAGGTATAGTGCACTGATGACGGCTAAAAATCCAGAGACGTTAGTATTTACCGTAGTGGATTGTATCAAATGTTGCTCTCATCTCATTTCAGATTAAATAGTATATTAAGTTGCATGGCTTCTGCAATGTGTAATATTTGTGGACAATGTTAGAACTCAGTTTTCTCATATTAGCTAATGCGATAGTTTTTTAGTCGTCAATTTATTCTGTGTGACACTGATTAGAAATATTTTGTTTATGCAACGTGGCGAATTCTCTCAGTGATCATTTCAAAGTTGTTGATGCAATAGCAATCAGTGACTCAATGATTAAAGTCTGTAAGTTAATTATGATTCAAAGGAAAATAGTAGCAAACACTAGTACCACTATAACACTTATTTTCTATTTGTTCACCATTTGCCCGAACACAATATAATTCTTCGGTCAACAGCGCAAGAGCATCTCTACGCAATCGCTCGTCGATCTGCAAGAAAACAGTGCAAGCTTTTTTTTCTCAGATCATCCAAATGCATATGATGACTCTAATGCACCATTTCTTAAACGTGCCCAAATGAAAAAAGTCACGGCATTGAATCTGGTGGTATAGGAAGCCATTCCAAAGGCTACCATGACGGCCAATCCAAGATTTAGGAAAATTGTTGTTTAAATAATTTGCGATGGGTCTGTAGTAGTGCGCTGACATTCCTTCCTGCATGAAGATAGTTGAAGATGCTCCTATCCTGCATGACATTCGGTATATTTTTATACTGCATGGAAAGGAAGATTGTACCATGCATTCTCGATTTCTCGAAAGAAATATGGCTCCCTCAGAGAAAATGCCTGTCCAAGCAATTAGACCGCTCTGTTGAAGCAGTCTTTTCAAACGTCGAATAGCTGAAGAGCAATTTCCTGGTGGTTTCATGAAAATTCTTCACAGTAAAGACGGGATTCTGCACCATGTAACGTCATGGCACGTTTAATAGAAAATGACAAAGCTGCACGAGAATAGTGCATAATAAATTTGAATGTAAAATTTTTGAACGAAATGAAGAAAGTTGTCGTTGAAACAGTTAAGTTTCTTAATTTGAGAGGCCCACGACGACGCAATTTAGGGGATCCATTCCGATTTGACTTATCGGTATTTTTTTTATACGAGTGGCAGCCCTGTTATAACTATGCACTGTCATCTTACGTTGATACAATTTTTATCGTCGTAAGTTTTTACGAGGTGAATTCTTTAGCATTATTGTTAATTTTAATAATGAATCAAAAATCCTTTAAGACATCTAAATTCATGCAAAACAAAGAATTTTTCGTTTATTTTCAATTTTGAAAAATTTTCGTTGACTTATTTGTAAACAAATGCGGTGCAACGTGCGCAAAATAAAAAAAATGAATTGTTAGTCGTCAATTCAATTGCGATTCAGAGCTGCTTTATTTCCCCTTAGAACTCCCTCAAGCGAAAGAACTTTCGCTCATTTTGTTTCATCCCCTGGGCTACACTCTGTTATTTTTCTAGAACACTCGCCACAAAAGAATGATACTGAAATTAAAAACTCAGCCCCTTGGAATTAGGGTGGTTGCATAATTTGCTTCTGAGTACAATCAATGTTCATTCATTCAATTTATATTTTAATTAAGCAATTACAGTCATTCTTAACCGAACCATAAACCTTACAGCCACTAAGACAATTTTATGAATCATCTGTTAATTCTGACGCAGACATGAATGATATCATGACATAGAAATCTGAGGGCCTTCACTACGGTTGAGCGATATCGAAGTTTTGAAGCGAGACGATACAAGGCCTTGATATTGATTTATGGAAACTAAAAATCTTGCTATTTCTCTAATATGCATCTTATGACTGATAGTGTCTGCTTTTTAAGGTGCATAATGCATCTGTGACCAACCCTTTCTGTTAATATAGCTAATAATTAATTCCCTACCTCAAAACAAAATTTCTAAATCGCTTCATTTCTCATATTATTTGCTAGCGAACAAGCAAAAACGATGGACTGCGTTGCCACGTAAACGCCACAAAGTATTGTGTGCATAAATGTCAATAAGAAAGTAGGGTGGCTTAGGCAATTTCGACTAACGTCGATGACGTATAAGCAAAAAAACACTGGCCTTTCAGTTTTCATTCATATGTGCCTACATCGATGGCGGATCTCTATAGGTATATATTGTTTCGCAAAAGTATTAGAAACTGCCACTATGACACTTATAATGACAGATTTGGCAGTTTTCTAAAATGGGACCAAATCTGTTTTACCGTGCAACATATTTAGTTTACAGTCACGTGACCCAAGTTGGAGTTGACTATTGGCGATATTTTAGCACAGTTAGATGTCAAGTTTACACACACAATATAGCTGCTTTGATTGAATACTTCTTCATGATTTATAGAGCTTGACCGTTTTTTGTAGTGTAAAACATTTCCGGGGTAAATGCGACATGGCTCATCTCATAGTTTGAATTTTGCTGCTGAGATTACTTATATGCTTCTGCAGTTACACTTCCTAATATTCTGCTCAGTGGTCGAGGCGGCGCGAAAACCTCGCGCGACTTTGAGAGAAAAATGATGACGTAACTCGAAATTTTCATTTCAAAAATTCGAACGCATAATTTTGCTGTTTCGATCATTTTTGCATATTTTCATCTATACAGATATTATGATATTCAAACTCCATCTAGTGATAAGATTTATTTATAACGTTCACTAAATCACCAAAAACATATTTTTACTTCACTAATGTGCATAAAAGTTGTTTGTTGGAGAGCTTTTGCTTAAGCTTCGAGCTTCATATACCCACGGTCGGTATACCGGTGTTACAGTTTTGCTCTCCTTGTCATTGAGTTTCCTACCCGAGTTTGAACCGTGGTTTTATTTTCTGATATAAGTCTTACGTATCAACGGTAACCTCGTAACACCGGCATCTAACTCTACAAAAGCATATTGTTGCGCTTCATCGAAGTGAATTCGATTTCTTCTCCTCGTTGGAACACATCCGTTTTAGATTCTACGCTATGGTTGAATCCTTATGACATGATCATCGGCGAAGAGGCTCGCAAAATTTTCAATGGCATGCCATCATCAAAGCAAGCTATTGCTCTGGAGTGTATCAAGGCATTTTTCGAAACTGTAACAGAAAAGTTGAAAGACTATCTGCCTTTCGGTAAAAAGTTCTTGAAGTCTTGTAGATTTGTTAGCCTTCGACCGCAAGACCACGAAAATTTCGGAACATGGGTTCTACAAGTGGCGCGATCGATGCCGTCCGTGCTTTGTGACAGTAGTGAATCTCGGTTGAAAGTTGAAATCCGACTTCATCAAAGCAGTGTCAGGATCCTCTCAAGATCGTGGCGATGCGACAACATTTTGGAAGAAGGTCGAAGTTAGCGGAAAAGTGCCAATTTTGGTTAAAGTCGCAAGGGCAGTTTTTGTTCTGCCGCACGGGAACGCAGAAGTGGAGAGGGTTTTTTCAAACCTATCCGACATATTAACCAAGGAAAGCCGTGAGAGCCCTTGCGATTTGCAAATCCGTTTTGAGAAGCAAGAAAATTGATATCTCAAATATGACAGTAGATTAAAAGCTACTGGATACACGTATGTATGATGCATCACATGCTTCTTACCGAACATGGCTGCAAAATCAAGAACAGAAGGAAGAAAAAAGAAAACGCGAAACTCTCCACGAGCAGCTCCGTGTAGAATTAGAGAAAGGAAAGCAGCGATGTGAAGAACTGAAGTCCGCCGAATTGAGGCTCGAAAAGGTCCAAGAAAATCTTGAAAAGAAAGAAAATGAACAGAAAGAGCTCACTGCTTTAGCAGAAAATGCCTTGCACTAGGCCAAGAGTGCTGTGGAAGAGCTGGAATTCCTACGTCAGAAAAAATCCAAAGCGGAATCCAAGAGAGAGAATGCTAATGAGAAAGTATATAAGAATGCCGTAAAGCGAACTCTAGAGAACATGGAATCTCCATTCTCGAAATCTTCCCGTATTGATTAACTCACTGTAACTTTAACTTCATTTATAACTTCATGTAAATCATGATTACAAGCATACATGTAAACTACATGTTGTAATTCTAGAATATTTGTTGCTTTTTCTTTGAGTTTTCGAGGTTTCGTTTTCTTAATGGATATACGAGAGTAATTCTACAGTAGCTTTTACAGTGACTATCCCAAAAAGTCAAATTAGTTGCATATTACCCAAATTTGAAGCTTATGCCGTGTCAGCAATCCATTACATTATCAGAAACATTCTGCTCGGACACTCACAAGCACTTACTCTTAAGGCGTCTGATGAACACCCTGCTTTTCCAGCAACTATATTATGACCTTAACTTAGACGTTCAGTGGATCGAAATTAATTGGTTGCATTCATTTTCATTAAACTAACATTAGAACTTGATTTCAGCGCTCATAGTGTGGATAACCGACGGGTTACTGAGCTCCATTTCGGTAATAACCACAGCTACTTGGCTTTCCTTTTCACTTTTTAGTATAACTATATTATAACCACAAAGCTCACATCATGCATTATTGTAATTATTACTACTACTTACGCGAACACGCGAAGTTCATGACCACACGCGAAATTGGTGAAAATTCGCGCCACGACCACTGATTCTGCTCCTATTCCACATACAGGCCTACATCCATTTTAATGTGTGAAACGTAGCCTGTATTTTCTTGGCACCGGTTAGACCCTTGAGATTATTATCAAGATCAGTTGCTATCTCAATACAAGAGGAGCGTAATTCATCATGATCATTTCATTTTACATTCCCAACCTCTCATCGAGATGTAATTCGCGTCAACTGTCCACGTGAAAATGTAATTATGAAATGATCGCTTAATTTGAACCAATAATTATAGCATAGTAGTCCGGCAGCCAGAACGAGTTTCTGCAGGGAACGAGGCTGAAAGTGAGACTTTCACAGAATCATGCACACCCTATGCCTACTGCGAATCGGAACGTCTGCCGAGTTCTAGTCTGAAGACACATACAGTAAAAAATTGACTCTGTGCTGAGTACGTTTCGTTTAATCAGAGAAAACATACAAAATTTCATTTTAGCCAAAAACTGCTATCTGCGCCCCATTGGATTTACATGTGTTTCTTTGATCTTGTCTGACAAGAAGAAGGAACTCACTAGAACTCGGCAGACGTGCTGATTCGTAGTAGGTATAGGGTGTACATCATTCTGTGAAAGTCTCATTTTCGGCCTCGTTCCCTGCAGAAACTCGCTCTGGCTGCCGGACTAATAGTAGTTATACATAAAAATGTACCCTTTTCGTGTCGAATTCCCCAAGACACCTCATTAATAGAGCTGTTGTTGATAGACAATCACGAAGCACTAGGACATCAAACTAATTTAACATCTGGAACGAAGATAATTCGTAAGAACAAAATGAAATGGTTCGGTCATGTCAAAAGAAGCAATCACAAGGGCGTTGACGTGACGTTATCAAAGAAAGGAGTGATCTAGACTGTTCAAAGCTGAATAGCATTGTTCCCACAAGTAGACAGCTCGCTCTTTCCAATCTTCGTTTCCCAGAAGGAAAGAGACGTATCTCGTAGCAATAATCTGTCGATTTCACTTGGAGATGACTTCTGCCTTCACTCGCATTCCTTTTGATTCGTCAGTGTGGCCTAGTGAAGAAGGTGCGAACTCGTTTCCACTGCGAACTTCGGTTCGATTCCTAGGTCGGGGGAGTGCAGTCGGGGAATCAAGGGTGTTGGTGTCTTGTATTACTTAATAGTTGTCATTCTCTTTAGATATTCACTTTCTACTCTCAAACAACAAGCTGTCAATGAACAAGCAGTCAGCTTTGGATACCAGCCATTAGCGCACGTGTTGTATTATCATTTCGGTCACATATCGCTGCCAACTTCTAAACAAAGAATCTGACGGACTAACATTATCGAGAAAACTTGTGCGCAATGATCTGAATTCTTCGAATCTTAATAAGGAATCGTGGCGATCGAAGCACTTTGAGGGAATTTACGTCAATCTGTGAGCGACGGGTGACTTCTTCCTATCTCAGTAAAGCATTAAGAATTCCTTTCTGCCCACTTGCGCGTCCCATCACTTTGAATTGACTGCTGGTAAACTGAAGCGACTTAAAAATCTAATTCTGTGATTGTTCATGATCGTGTAACATCGTCTCGTGTCATTGTAGAAGTATGTTATAAAAGTGCAATGTAGTTAACGTTTGAAATGATATGATATCGTTCTAAATGACTTTTGTGATCAATATATGCACTAGTTTTTAGACTCATATGTCAAAACTTCCATTTATCCATCGTTATGATTATGCGTACAAAAATGTTGTTGTTGAAGCTGTTTTATTCTCGTTTATTCTTTTTGTAGAGTGTCAATGTTGATACCTTGAGGGATACCTGTCGGCGATATATTGCATCTAAGTCTCCTGCTGTTGCTGGCTTGGGTAAGTTGGGAATACCGGGAAGGTTATTTGGTGGTGATGTTATAGTAATGATGATCAGCCGAATATTTAATCAATCAATAAATCAGACATTATGAAAAATTCATGACATCAGGAAGCGTGTATTACCTACCCACAGAGGATCGGCCGTCACCAGATGAAGATCAAATTGACTGAATTCGCGATTTTTTCAGGACCAATCGATAAGCTCAATTCATGCAGCCTCTGCAAATCTTGAAATTCCAAGAGAGGCTATACGAAGAACTTAGTGCTATATTGATGGAATGAGAACCTTCCATTGTACTGTCGTCCAGCAACGTTTGCCAGACGACTATTTACAGACTGTAATTTTGTCAATTGATGATGAATAAATTGGAAGCTGATCCAACATTCAAGAATTCATTATGTTTTTCTGAAAGGCTTCACTTCATTTGAATACTATGGTGAATAGACACAACATTATTTTGGGCTATGAAAACCCCAAATGCATTCATGAAATCCCAATCAAGTCACCTGGAGTCGCAGTTAGGGCTGCAGTGTTTCACGATAGAATTATCGGACCGTATTTTTTTTAATGATCAAACTGTGAATAAACTGAATTACTTACACATACTGAAATCATTTTTCTATTCCGTAGTTGAAAAGAATCCGTAGTTTGAGGCACGTTTGCTTTCAACAAGATGGTGCGCCTCCACACTAGGGACTTGAGGTGAGAGCTTTTCTCGAAGATCAGTTTCCTGGCAATTGGATTGGACGGTCAGGACCGATTTCATGGCCCCCAAGAAGTCCTTACGTCGCTAGATTTCTGCTTGTGGAGAAAAGTCAAATACAAGCCTCCCACTCGTCCTGAAATAATTTCCTGAAATTTCTAAAACTGTCCTGATTTGTCATGAAATATGAAGTTTTGTCCTGAAAGCTGAAATATGTCGATTTTCTTACAGTTTTTCCTGATAGCTGAACCTTACCACGGAAAATATCATTTTTTGCGAAAAATGTCTGAAGTTATGCTTAGAACGGTTGTCAGTTAGTCATCAGATTTTAAATGAATTTACCGGTTTATCTGAAATGAATTGATCAATTGAGTAATCATAATAAAACTTCATGGCACACTGATTTCATCCATAAATATTTCTTTAAAAAGTCCGTAAAACATACCATTTTACAGCAACTTCTAATCCCGGAGGGACATATGGGTCACCCTGCATTTCGAAGAATTGTCACATTTGGCGCACAAGATGATATACGTATGCATTGTCATATTTTCAATGAAATAAGCATGTGCTGCACAACATGTCCATCATGTGAAATGTCAACATTCATTGCATGATACGTCGCTAGAAATGCTGAGAAATCTACGTGTAATTCTGTCATGTCCAGTATTATAGCGTCTTAAGTATGCATGTATTCCACATTTTGTCTTACCACAGTGCCTGTGCAAGGTCCACAGAGACATTATTTCTTAGAGCATTTTCTTCATTTAGATGAACGGCACATCTCTTGTGCTTACCCGGAATAGAGTCATTGTTAAATGTGTGTAAAACATCGAATGGTTCCATGAGATTGATAAAGCATTTTCTCTCCACGGTTTGTAGTCGAGCTCTTGCTGTATAATCGTATTGTTTTGAGGCTCATTTGACTAATTTAGTTGGGTCATACGTGTACAGTGATTCTACTCACGTCCGAATGCCCTATTACCAAAACGTTACGCCCAAGTGCTCGAAAACTGCCCGAACGCCTGAATTTTTTCTTCAGTTAAATGTCCGAAGATAATCTCAAATATTGAGAAGGATTTTTATCATACATATTATTTAAGATATTATTGATATATATATATATATATTTACGCACAAAGTTCCCAGACGTTTCATAATGTCATTGTGAAAAGAAAAACACTTTTTCCTGACTAGTTTCAAGGCTAGTTTATTGCCTCATCTTCAGCGGTACAACAAAGAATTCAATAAAATCCACAATAAAATTTATATCTACAAGTTTGCTTCAACAGAAACATTTTCATTGACTGAAATCTCAAATAAAATACGTCACAAAATACAGAGAGCGTTTAACTACATAGCTATTGCGCTAAACATGACATCATTACGAGCGGATTACGTCATAAATTTAATGTCAAAGGAAATTGTCCGTTCCGGTCATTCGATAAGCAATCTGTGTTGTTAATTAAAATAGATTCTAGAATCATTGGGTATTTCGAGCAACCTATAATTTTGAAATTTTCATGTTTCGGTGCATGAACATGCATGGAAACCTCAGTTTGAGTAGGATTAAACCCAGAAAGCCAGCAGAAGTAAGTGTTCTGAAATACGGGTATAGAAATGCCTTTTGGTGGCACCAATGTACCGCCTTGGACAGCGGTCACAGTTATATTGATACACAGTATCGATCACAGATCACTCACAATTTTATCGTTGTTGCGAAAAAATCTTTCATTTTACAAGTACTGTACGTAGTTTGAATTTCAGCCTTAGACAGTTTTCGATTGATTTTATGAATTCTATGATTGAAATCTTTAAATCCTTCACGAATGAAAGGCACGGACCAATAAATAATTTTCTTATTATTCTCTTTATTTTTATTCTCTTGCTTTGCACAAACTTTTTCTTCGACTTGCTTTTTTACTTTCAAAATTGTTTCCAATTGAAAACCATTACCTATAAATATTTCAATAATTTTCTCAGATGCTGATTCATACAGTCTGATCAGAGCAAATTCTGAAGGCTCGAGACAGCAACGAACGAATGGCTGCTAATTTATATTTTTCAGGCGCATAAGCGAACTGAGGAGTATAGACTCCAGTGTTTGTTGATTTGATATGGAAATCAATTTTGAAAGAATTATCAGTTTCAAGAGTTATCTCCGTATCTAAAAATGTGATGCATTTGTTACTACTCTCTTCTAGAGTAAATTGGATGTTCTCATCCAATGAGTTGATGAAGTTCAGAAACTTTTTAGCATCACTACTATTTTTGAAAATCGTGAAACAATCGTCCACATAACGACGATAAAAAATTGGCAATGTGCCTTCATACTTATGGAATTTGCTTTCAAGCATATCGAGAGCAAACGCAGCCATAGTAGGGCCAAGGTTAGAGCCCATGGCCATCCCGTCCACCTGGTGGTATAGTTGGTTGTCAAAACTGAACAAAATGTTTGTGCACGCAAGGTTCAATAGACTTTTAAAGCTTTCTCTGAAATTGGAAAGTCGCCGAAATCGATCAACGAGGTTATGTGATTAATAGTTCTGTTCACAGGAATATTAGTAAATAAACTTTTAACATCCAAGCTAAAGAGATCAAATTCCTTTTCCTCAGGAATAGATAAAGATTTTATGTCTTCAACAAACTGAAAAGTATCTTTCAAGGAAAACTTTCGAGGAACATACTTTTTCAGTAAATCATCAAGCCAAAGAGCTAATTTGGATGTGTAAGAAATGCGCATACTCATAATCGGACGGTACGGCGGGTTGGAAGTGCATTTATGAACTTTCGGTAAGCCATAAAGGCGAACCGGTTGCGAACCACATGCGCGAATGGATTTGAAGATATCGTCATTTATCAGTTTTTTAGCTTTAAGGTCTTGTAGCTTGCGATTAAAACGATCTTCCTCAAGAATAAAAGGATTCTTTTTAGAACGCTTGTCAACTTTGTAAGTTTTGAAACGACTCGTATCAGATAAAACTTTGAAGTTTCTCGATCTTCTTATTTTCGATTATATATTATTCGATTTCTTATCTTGAATAAGGATTCTGTTTCCTTTGTCAAATTTTTAGACAACAATATCGTAATTTTTGGCTAATCTACGAATAGCATTCAATTTGGATTTCCATCCTTTGGAAACGCGATGCTTACTGAAGTAACTTTTGAACGCATTTCTAATTTTAGCAATGATATCGTTATTGATGAGTTCACCATCCTGAGCTTTCAGTCTCGAGACTATACTTTCAGCTTCAGCTTTTTGTTCATCATAACGAATTTTAGAAGGAGGAAAACACATCGAAAACCCTAGAGCGAGTAAATCTTTTTCAGAATCCGTCAAGGATACAGAAGACAGGTTAAGAACAGTCGATCTAATGCTTTTCTCAGGGAAAGAAGAAACAGAAGTTTGAGAGCTTTCTAGGTTCTTTAGTTTTTTGTTGTGAACAGTTTGAACTATCGATTTGGTCTTAGCTATCTTATGCTCAATGATCGACTTCATGACCTCCCCATCAGGAGGCTGAACAGAACAGTAAAACTTTTTTAGCTCGCTCGATTTCAGTTTTTTGTCATGTTTTGCCTCACCAATTTGCTTTCTCAGGGCTGCTCCTTGCGCTTTTCTGATTCCTTGTTTTGAGGATTTCAGCAAACTTGGAATACGCAGATTGAAAAATTTCGGTATTACGCGACGTTTCTTGCATTCAGTTAGAAAACGTAGTCGAAGATCAGCGCGAAGTTGTTTGTCCGCGATTTTGACTCCTTGTTTCAACTGCTGCTGGCTTTCTGGGTTTAATCCTACTGAAACTGAGGTTTCCATGCATGTTCATGCACCGAAACATGAAAATTTCAAAATTATAGGTTGCTCGAAATACCCAATGATTCTAGAATCTATTTTAATTAACAACACAGATTGCTTATCGAATGACCGGAACGGACAATTTCCTTTGACATTAAATTTATGACGTAATCCGCTCGTAATGATGTCATGTTTAGCGCAATAGCTATGTAGTTAAACGCTCTCTGTATTTTGTGACGTATTTTATTTGAGATTTCAGTCAATGAAAATGTTTCTGTTGAAGCAAACTTGTAGATATAAATTTTATTGTGGATTTTATTGAATTCTTTGTTGTACCGCTGAAGATGAGGCAATAAACTAGCCTTGAAACTAGTCAGGAAAAAAGTGTTTTTCTTTTCACAATGACAATATATATTTTTCATATAGTCTTACTACAGTCAGCAATAATTCCCACAATGTTTGCGGTCGTAATTTTGTCTGCACAGATGTAGATTTTGAAGTAAATCATGTCACTCGCCAGCTTTTGTCTAATACTGCGAAGTTTATTCCTACTCCCATGGGAAAAAATTGTCACAAGGATATTTTGCATGGTGTGGACGATTTTTTACGGAAGAAACAAGTGGGCACTTGTTGTTTTTTCTGAGTCCGCAAATGTCTGTAGATTTCCTTTCAAAAGTGGACGTTATCCTCCTAAGAATTTAATACCTGACAGTGTTCATGTAAATTGCAGACGCATACGTGATGACATTGTTAATATGTTGTATAAATGTAAATGCTGATTTTCCAAAGACAACTTGACCCTCGATGAAAGGAGGGAGTTGAAACGACTTCGTTTTAATGATTCTGTTGTAATAACTCCAGTAGACAAGGGATCTGAGAGGATGATTCTACCCAAGAAGAATTATGAGGCAGAGGCTTTCCGTCAGTCAACAAATCAATCATTCTACATGCCTCTGGAATCAGATCTTGACTCGCATGTTCGTCGTCGCTTGCTTAATTTGTTGTCTTATTTATACAAAAAAGGTTTTGTAACTAAAAAAGAGTACATGGCTTTAGAGCCATCAGATAATTTTAAGACTCGCAATTTTTATTTACTTCCTAAAGCTCATTAGGAGTCTTGGTATGTCCCGGGTATGCCACCTGGTCGACCTATAGTTAGTGACTGTAATAGTGTTACAAGAACATGTAGTATTCTTTTAGAACATTTTTTGTCACCGTTAGCTCAGGCTGGATCTTGCTATGTCAGAGATTCACCACATTTTATTTCTTTGTTGCAGGACGTCAGTGTCACTGACAGCACTTTCTTTGTTAAACTTGATGTGAATTCACTTTATACGAATATACCAACTGAAGATGGTATAGCTGCTGTAAGCGATGCATTTTTGAGATCTCCTGATGTAAAGAGGCCTGACCTTACCTTGCTTACGATACTCCGCATCATTTTAACCAATAATTGTTTTGATTTTCACGGCGAGAAATTTGTACAAACACAAGGTACTGCTATGGGCTGTCCATTCGGTCCTTCTTATGCAAATATTTTTCTTATCGAATGGGAAGAGAAGGCTTTACAGTTTCGTTGTCGACCTTCCATGTGGAAGCGCTTTATCGATGACATTTTTCTCACATGGGATTTTTCAGATAGCGCTCTCTATGAGTTCTGTGATTTTGTGAACTCCCTGTATTCTACTATAAAAGTAGAAATGTGCTTCGACCTCAGTAGAATTCGTTTTCTGGATTTACTTTTGTACAAGTCTACACCACGTATTCTTTATAGAGTAGACTTTAAGCCTACAGACAGTCATGGCATTTTATCACAGAAGTCTTTTCATCCACCACATGTCTTTCGTTCCATCCTCTTTTGTCAAGTTCTAAGGTTACTCGCTGTTCAACTTATGAAGATTTTAAAAGTGTGAAGGAAACTGTACTGTCAAAGTGTCGAGAACAAGGATATTCTCGCAGTATTATAAGAAACACTGTCAGGAATGTGCTAAAGTTTACCCTGCAGCTTCCACATTTCTGGGAAACAGGGTTTACACCTTGTGATTGTGAAGTCTGCATTCATGGTGTGCCCACCCATTCAGTTGTAGATAGTGTAATTAGAAACAGGTTTTTAATTGTACATAGGCTAAATTGTAAGAACGTCAATGTCATTTATCTGATTATCCACTGTCAGTATGTGGGTCAGACGTCAAGGACGCTGGCAAAGAGAATTAGCAAACATTTGTATAACATCAGACATTTTTATTATACATCTGTAGCAAAGCATTTTAATGAAAATTGTAACATATCAGATTTTACCTTTACGGCACTAGAACACTGTCCAAACGAAAGAAAGCGCTTATATAAAGAGAATAAATGGATCAAAAGGATGCACACTTTGTCTCCATTTGGTTTGAACCAATGTTTAAATGTGTCCAAAGATTTGCATTTAGTAGTTCCTTTTAGTCGCTGCAGCGAACGTATTGTACGCTATTGTCAGCAGCAATTGTATGACGTCAGAGTTTGTCCATCGTACTCTATGCATGCCAACTTACAAAGTTTCATGACGAATGTTTATCGCTGATTTGTAACTTTCTGGCTTACTTCATTCACTTTGTGTCTTTTCGTGTCACGTGCAGTGGATTGATAAAGGATTAAATCCGAAACTAGTCCTCCACCACACATTTGTCTTTTCTTTCTCAACACTTGTGGGATCAATGGACGGCGTGAGAGCCCTTTGACTCCTGAGTCACTACG
>CAJQUW010014579.1:0-14293 GCA_907163375.1 Prostheceraeus crozeri | reverse complement strand
ATACATGTACACATGCGGGAAGAGAATCTTCGGATTTATCCGGGAATTCGGATTTTTTAAGGCCATCTGGGGCATTTCTGAGATTCACTAGAAATGCAATGAAAAATGGAGGGTAAGGGGGTATGGGGGTAAGTAGTGGCGCCCTAAGATGGAATGAAATCTTCATGAAGCAACGTATGATCCTTCTTAAGAGCATCTTCATGATGCGTTGCATATAAGACCTCCTGATCACAAGTTATTACAATTTATGTTATCCATATTTCCCCATCTGACGATCAGTGGAACCTCTCTAGTGTTCAGTGGGTCCATTCTGACGATCGGTATGCCCCTCTGACGATCGGTATGCCCCTCTAGTGATCAGTGGGTTACTTATTATGTTGTTTACCCGCTACGTGATTTATGTTTCCTTGCTGCGTTTTTTGACTCTTAAGTAGGTCCCCCCTCCGACACGGTACATTTTGAAGTAAACAATTCCATTTGTTCTACTGTGTACGGGATATATTCAGCGTTTTTGAGCGAGCGAGCGAGCGAGGGCATTTTTTCAATTTTTTGATGACCGGATGAGCAAGCGAGAAACGTATTTCGTGAGCGAAAATTAAGAAGCGATGCGAGCGGTGATTTTTTTTTCGCCGTGTGCGAGCATTTTTTTAAAAAACCAAAAAATTAAAATAATCATCCTAAATCAAAAAAGCGAAATATATTTGAAAAGTCTGCATTAAAAAATGCTTACTTAAAAGTCTTTTTTTAGTACTGCATGCATGTATATTACTTTATTTAATGAACAAACTTCCTAAACTTTTTCTATCTTCTGTTAGTTCTCACTCTTTGACAATATACATGAATGCGTCTGGATTCTTCTTTCTGAATATGAACTTAACATAAGGTTCTTTGTGATCGATGCTGCACTCAACATTGACCATCGACCCAGTATTTTCATCACATACTTTTTGGTAATCGGTCTCCAATCGTCGCTTCGTCCATGATGTACTTATGTGTCTCCGGATTGCACGAAAGACATTAGGAAGAGCCTTAATTTGATAGAATTTTCGTTTGCTTGGAACATATCCACATGCAGATCTTGAGAGACATTCTGCATCGTCAAACGTGAAGAACTGCCAAAGTGCTTCATTTAGGAAGATTGAAACCAACAAATTAGGCCTACACCAGGACCAATCATAGTGTAGACATATAGGGGCTTCCAATTTGCGATGCATTGATTTTAAAACACGGACATTGATTCACTTTAGTCCTATTCCATACGGATCTGAAGTGCATCGGATAGATTCTGCCTCCTTTTAACATCCAAACAATGTTCCCAAATCACATAAAATTCACGGTGCAACATATTTAGGTTCTGAGCTTTCTTATCGTGATGTTCATTTTGCTCCAACTCATTCATCCCCATGTTGTAAAAAGCAATTCAAGATGTCAAATCAACCATTTTGTTCAGATTTTTTTTTTTAAATTTGAAATTCCACGAATTTAAGAGAAAAATTCCTCAATGATAAAGATTGCTGAGTGCCGCTGCCTGGACAAGTATTGGAGAGATGTCTCAAACATCATGTTCAGGACATTTATCCATTCTGTTCCTCAATTATTGCTATTACGATGCTAAACGATTGAGTGTAATAGGGAAGTAACTTATCTAAGAACGATCAAGATGATGTGTAGGCTACTTGGAATAGCTAAATGTCAAACATACGAATACAGTCCTCGTCTTCATTAAATAGTTAGAAATTAGCTAGTAGAACTAGGTCTTTTTTTAAAGTAAACTGCAGTTTTTAACTATATTGAATAAAATTTGCACTCCTGTATCATATTGAATATTTTTCTTATGCTATATGGTTACCCAGTTAGGGCCTTGTCGTTTAAAAGGGAGAAGACCTTGCTGGCCAGTCTAAGTTTGTTTTCCTGCCTGTCGTTCTATACAATGGAGAACATTATCTTGCACTGGCACGATGGCATGGGTGCCATTTGACATCCATGGAAATCCAATGAGATGTGGATCACCTAAAACTAAATGCTGATGGATAAACATGTTCTTCGATCATCAGACGTAGATGGTAGCGTTTCGCGGAGTTCATGTTTCCTCATACCATGCAGTGAATCGCGTCATCACATCCCTGATGGGCTCCAGATAAACAATTTTCTGCAATCGCGTCTGATCATGATGTAAAAATCGATCAGGGAATGTGCTTACGTATTATTGGTGTTTCATTACCTGCATTAGAAACAGTACATATTTTTCCCCAATTCGTACGATCTTCGCTCATTTGCCTTTCAGGACCCGTTCGTTCGTTCACACTCAAATGAACTATCAACAACCCCCGGTTCCGTTCGTTAAGAGGCATAAACAATACCCGTTCAATTTCGTTCCATTCCTTAAGTCAAAACAATATTCAAGTTTTTGATTGGACCCCTACATTGTGCTGGTCATTTCTTAGCTAACATTTTTTGTTTTTTCTTTTTTCGAAGAAATGTGGAAGCTGGCGTATGCAGGATTGGTTCATCACTCCTCCTCTTTCTCACCATCTGTCATCGCGAAATAAATATCAAGCTGGAACAGCTCCCTATCGGAATTTAGTTCTTTTGTCGGGTTTATTTGTCCTACAATTTACAATTGCGAAACATGAGGTTACTTTGCTCAATGGATTGACTTCAAACGTTACACGTCACCAACGCGCACCTTGTATCAAACCCAATTAAAAAACTAGAGAATATCCAAAATACGATAAGCATAGGCCTAAGGTCTAGTTCTTTTCAGAAAATAGTGATTTTATTGCGAAGCAACGTATGTTGACTACTAAATTTCGATTAGTGACCGCACAGATTCAATTGCAATAGATGACTTAGGCCACATATTACATTTTACGATAACGACGACGATCTTTTAAACGACCGAGATTACGGAGTAAGTACGTACGGCCCCACGTCATTGTACGTTACGACGCCGAACGGTACGCGCCGTCATGAATCCATACCTGCAATATTCCAACTGACCGGATATTGAATTCTCATATTAAGAATTAAGGTAGCCATTATTGTAAATGCATGCGAATGCCCGCTTCCCGCAAAAAAATCGAAATGCCCGCATCGGGCCCGACCCCAGCTTATGACTTTAACGTGATGCAAAAGCAACATAATACAATGCCATTATTTAAAAAGTAATGGTCAGATTGGCACTCATAACTCACAGTGCAAGTAGACCTACCATCATCACAGCCTTTTGAATTCAAACTGTTCAGGTGCTTTGTGAAACCAAAGTGATGACTACTAAATGGATACTTTTAGGTGCGCATCATGACAAATTTTCGTTGCTTCATGGATAGATGGAAGTGGAAACTTTTTTTCAGTTTTCGGCTTCCTCAGTTTTCACCACTTGATAACCCCATTGATGGTGATATGCGCAGATGTTTTAGTAGCTGATGAGTAGTAGATTAAGTAGATGTATTTTCGGAAACACTAAATCCAATAACAAGAGATGGGAATCATTGTGTAATAGCAAGTCTCTTGTCATCGTTTTGTCATTGAACTGAAGTCTTAATGCTTCAAACAAGCAATTTTGAAGACATCATTTGAGTTTTCTTTTTAATTCAATCGAAATTTTCGGTAGGTTTCACTACACCACGAAAGGGGGGGGCAATGGGTTAGTGGTGATCCTTGCACAAAAATTGGCAATTAAATATTTTCAAAAAGCTGGAATACTACTTTATATTGAAGGTCAGAATGTTGTGAATAAGCAATTTTTTGAATGTATCACGGATTTTCTAATTTTCTCACATTATTCTTCTTTTGCTGGGTTCCCTCCGGGGGCTAAATTACCGACTCAATCACATTCCAATCAAGACTAAAAAAAAAAAAAAAATAAAAATAAAACCGTTCCTCGTAATCCGAATCTAACCTGCGTGCCATCGGCTTCTCAGACAACTGTTCGTTCGAAATAATTCGTCTCATCAGAAAAAATGAAAAAAGTACCGTTCAGATAGTTGAATAGCAGGACAAGCATTAGACCGCCGTTCTTTCAAATGCCATGTATAACCCCTGCGCAATCCGGACAACAGCGGAGCGACCCTCACGTGGCATCTTGGTGTGACATGCCAATCTTCGCGACGTGTCCTCTCTGGCTAATGATTTTTTTGGTTATCACCGCAGTAGAGTATTTGCTACAAACACACGCATCCCACCGGAACGGACGGTGTTTAAGTAAGGTAAAAGATCACCATGAAGAATGTGTGCAAAGATAGAAGGAAGTACGACCTGGGCGCAAACGAGCTCTGCTGCGGACCCAAACATCTTGGCAGATACTGAGGCTTAGTGGGCTCGAAGTCTCAGTGACGGCCTGGCGCCGAATGTCTGAGGTCATCTTTTGGCGTGCAGCATTGCTGTTTCACATAAACTAAGCGATTTCGTTTTATCAAGCGATTTTATTTATAGCAAGATTTCTTGCATTTATTGATAACTTCAGAACTCAGGTCACCGTCATAAGTCACGTATGTCATGCTTTAGTTACTTTAAGGAATTATCTACATTATTTTTTTTGTCAACTTCAAATAAGTTCATTTTCAACTTGTCCAACAACCATTATTAATTAGTTTCTTAACGCAGCACTTGCGACATTTTTGGGCCAAGTTTGCCAAGTATTGCGTAGCGTCCAAAAATTGTAATGCAACTTGATTCATAATTAGAAGTATTACTCGTATGTAAAGGCGTCGACGCAGACGGTCGCCGCGGGCCACGCACTCTGCCCCCATCATCCACTCCATAAGCAAAGACCAGAAAAGCGATCAGAGTGCGCCAGATCCGGATTTCGTTTATTTACCCTGAAAAATTGTATTGCAAGTGATTCATTATGTAGAGTAGTATAGTAGTTTAGTAAAACGTGTATTTTTGAAGGGAAAATCACAACAGGCAATGTCATATAGAATCATTTTACAAAGAAGAAGATTAAAGACAAAAGCAAAAAAAAGATAACACGGTTTCAATATTATAACCTAGTTAACTACCAAAGTCATTTGATTATTCACTAAAGTGCACACATGACGGTGCGGAAAGGGAACGGACTTTCGCAACTTTGTTGTACGGCATAAAGGAAACTTCAAAAAGTGAGGAGGCGAGGAATTGCGTTAGGAACCAAGTAGTTCAACAAATTGTCTTTATTGGACCAGTCTGCTTTTGAAAATTCGTCAGAGCGTCGAAAACTCTTCTCTTCTTCATATGGAGTGGTGTGAAGAGTCTCAATTAAGTTGCGCATTACTGGAAACCCGGCAAATTGTGATCAGCATGATTGTTGCTAGGAGATTATTAAGTTGTATCAGATTATTTGCCCAGCTCTTACACAATGTCAAAAAAACAAAAAGAATTCTGTGGCTGATGTTGTTTGTGTCATGTGTCAATAAAATGTATATTGTTTTGAACTAATTTTGTGCAATCGCTAAGTTTGTAATACGATTGGTATGGATGGGGTTATTAACATATGTTAATTCATCGTGTGTTTCCTCAAAAATTTCAACTAAATATGAAATGATTGAATTTCCTTTGTATACGCGCTATAAAAAGAGTATTCTGTATATTTGATTTGTAGTAAGGTTTATGCATGGAGTAAATTTAGTCTCAGTGGATGCATAAAAGATAGTTTTCTATGTCTGGTTTTGTAGAATTAAAAGAGGAGGACTATTATCGAGAAATTAACGATGAGGGGCGAGCGAGCGGGCGAGCGGCATTTTTTTTTTTTTCATGAATTTTGAGCATGTGAGGCGAGCTTGACAAGGGCGATTACTTGAGCTAAAATGAGCGAGATAGGAGCGAGCGAATCAAGCGGAAGTTGTCGATCCGTCTCAAAAAAAACCCACTGGATATAGATTTTATGATATTATTACTCTCGCAGAACGAGATTGTGAAACTCAATATGACATACACACGAATCAAGAAATTTTATTGTCATGAATAAGCCCCTGCTCTTTGCCATCAATCATAATCAATTTTGAAAAATAACATTTGAGCTCCTCCCGAAAAAAGTTGTAATTCCTTGCGTCTCAATTAATTGCAGAGAAAAATTGGCTTTCTACTACATTCTAAGGTCGCTTATTAAAAAAAAAGCTGCTGAAATTCTGCTCTGGTTGCACACAACACCCCATAGTGCCCGGGAGTTTGTTTTTCCTGCAGTCGCATGAAAAAACAATCAAAACTTGCTACTTAGTTACAATGATATGTCACAAAAGGAGGGTGCGGTCGAGGTTTCTTTCCTGCGGGCGCTTTACTACAACAACAGACCAGAATTCTACTCAGATGCTGCTGCGCTTTGTTAAATGCATCTAGAAAATGTGTAACTAGTCACACGCTCCCTAAACTGCCTGGAGAGGTTTCGCTCCTGCAGTGCCTTTCTACAAAACACCAAAAGATTTCTACGCTCCTACTAATGAGCTGCGAGCGACGCTTTATAATGCTTATCTCAAAGTCTATACGTAGGTTACTATACACTCACAAAAGGAGAGATTTTTGTCTGTCCATAGGTACGCTATTGCCTCTCAAGTAAGGGTTTTTGCCTACAATATTATTATTCAATCTGTGGCTCGCCTATGAGTTACAAATGCAATCGGTTTTGTTGAGGGTCGCCGAGCTAGTATAGGGTCCTATAGTGTGTGTAGAGCTGCAGATAAAGATTCATTAGCTTAGTTAAAATTGACTCTTTGCATTACTTGTTTATTGATATTCAGAATAACTGAATGAAAAATGGGGTGGGGGTCGGGCCCCCTGGTGAGAGAGGAGTCGCTCCGGAGTTTTTTGTGCACACGAAACGCCAACGTAGAAAACAGAAACGCGGTCTGCATTGCGTAATGTCTTATCATCCCTGGATACACAAATACAATACACGAGTATGTTTGGAAGACGCATACTGATGTAAGAGAGTCGGAGAATTTATTTTTATACTGATAATTCAAAATTCAACCCATTTTGTTATGTCCCGAAGAGTGTAGGAGAAATTTTTTCATATTTTATAAAGGGTGACGAATTATCCGGATCCTGCAAACACAGTTTAATGACATATATTCAAATGCAGCTTTGGCTCTCTATTTCATTCACAATCATCAAGTATAGCATTGTACAAAAGTTAAGACGAATTTCGCAGTGCTGGAACAGAATGTGATAACTATGCACTTAAACCGGCAAAACCGCCCCGAATAACCCCCCATCTACGGCGCGCCTCGCCTTGCATGTGTGCGCTAGTCCCACTCTAGCCTTCTCACGGATAGTCCATAAGACAACATGTCTACTCTCCTCTCCTCCTCGCTCTATTGGATTTATCTTATCCGCCTTCGATGACTGGTTCGAACCATTCTAATCCTTTTTACAGCGTACTGACATTCTTCGTTCGTCCTGCAAGGCTATGTTATTTCATTGGTGTTCGTTCTTTCTTGCGTACGTCACGTCTCTGCTTTGTTCGTTCATCTGGATTCTCTCCTCTCTCGGCCCTGTCGTCATCTACTTCACAATGGTTGTACCTCAAGGTTCTGTACTTCGGACCCCTCTGTCTTCGTCGTTCTCTACAACCGCCGTATCTTTTTCATATTAAATCTATCAACACGGGACTTCACACAAGGCTCACAGCCTATGCTGATGATGGTGAACATCTACGGTTCCTGTCATCCTGATAATACTTCACATAGCTTTTCTCCATCAAATGATGAATTGTTGTCTTGACGGAAGTTCAGCAATGGTTTGAAAAACTCCAATAGAACTTCAGTTGGAATGCTGAGAAATCAGAATTTGTGTGGTGTGCCCTCTAATAATCGGCCGTCAGAATCAGAACTCCCTTTCTAATCCCATCTACATCAAATTGCGACTCCTATCACCTCCAGTGAAGGGTTTCACTTATCTCATGAAGGGTTTCATTTCAAGGATAGTGTCGAGTTCTTGTGCCGGCCCGCCTCAGGGAAATGAAGATCAATTCGCCAAGTCCGTCACTCATCCCTCCTCAATGTCTCTCAATAGTATCCCTAGTGCATTAGTATCATAGTATTCCCCGACTGGATTACTGCTTCTCTGTACTTTCGCCGGCCTTCCTGCCATCCAACAGCGCCGACTACAGTCCGTGCTAAAATTCCGGTTCTGAAATTCCGGGTGCGGGCCAGAAACTTGTAAAAGAACACTGGACATAGAGCAACACGTCTCACCACTCCTGAATAGACCTCCACTGGTTAATTTCGCATTCGAGAAAGAATTGACTTCTCGCCTTCCGCCTTGCTGTGCTTATGCTTTATGTGATGTGAACGGCGGAGCGCATCCCTACCTCGCCGATTCTCTTTAAACCATTATCATCTTATAGAATCCCGAAGGGCCAAACTTGCGATGTCGATCCGCGTCCCGATCCTGCACTATTCGTCCCAATCTACCCGAACTTGACTGTTTCAATTGGGGATCGTGCGACATTTCCCATCGCTGCACTCACGTATTATAGGAATTCTCTCCCATCCACAGACGTGGATCGAACGCAGACCTCTCTCCAGTTCAATGTTTAAACGATCCGCTCTTGAAAAGGTTACTGTTTTCTTTTGTGTTCACGTGTTTGCCTTCGATCGAGCTATAACTTGTATTTTTTCTCTGCATATTCCTCATTAATTTTTTTTACAGCAGTGACCTTGTAGTCTGTCTTGATAAAAAAATTTCGCCACTCAAATATTGTACATTGTTGAATAAATAAATAAATTGTCTGAGTGTCAAAAATTCAACCCGTCCGATTCTCAATTGAAACGGCTTGCGACACTTCGGCAAAAATCTCGTAGTTATGTATTAGATTAGCGGTTTATTGACAACTTGGAATCTTTTTTTTTAAATTATTATCCAACACATGGCGGCGCTGTACATTAAATAAAAAAAATATAAAAAAAAAAATGCTTTAAAAATTAAAAAATAATTTAAAAAAATAAATAAAAAAAAAAAAATAAATAAAAAAAAAATAAAAAAAAAAAAAAAAAAAAAAAAAAAAAAAAAAATTAAAAAAAAAAAGATAAAAAATTTAAAAACTGCTTCTACTACAAATAAAATCTTAAAAAAAAAACAAATAATTAAATAAAAAAAAAACATAAAAAAAAAATAAAAATAAATAAAACAAAAAAAAATATATAAAATAATGGCGTCCTGCTTTAATTTTTATAACTAAAATAAATAATAAAATAAATTTAAAATAAAAAAAAATTTATAATAATTATTCTGCTTTAAAAAATAAAATTAAAATTAAAAAAATAAAAAAAAAAAATGGCGTCTGCCTCATTAAAAAAAAATAATTAAATAAATAAAAAATAAAAAAAATTAAAAAAAAAAGATGAAAAAAAATGCTTATTAATACAATAAAAAACTAAAAAAAATAAAAAAAAATATAAACTAAAAAAAAAAATAATAAAAAAAAAGAAAAATAAATTATAATAAAAATAGATAAATAAAATAAAATAAATTAATAATTTAAAATTAAATAATAAAACAATATTAAAATAAAAAAAAAAAAAAAAAAAAAAAAAATAATTAAAAAAAAAATAAAAAATAAAAAAAAAATAAAAAAAATAAAAAATTTAAAATAAAAAAAATAAATAAAAATTTTATAAAGAAAAAAACAAAATAAATGAAATAAAAAAAAAAAAAAAATAAATAATAAAAAAAAAAAATCTAATTAAAAATTAAATTAAAACAAAAGAAAAATAAAAAAAAAACAAGAAAGAAACAAAATAGATTAAATAAATAAAAAAAATTTTAATTAATTTAAAAAAGTTAACATCTGCTTAGTAATTCTATAAAAAAAAAATAAAAAATAGACAAAAAAAAAAAAATATATTAATAAAAAATTAAAAAATAAATTAAAAAAAAAAATTAAAAAAAAAAATAAACACTATAGTAACAAAATATTAAAAAATAAAAATTAATAAAAAAAAAAAAAAATAAAGAAAAAAAACAAAAAAAAAATAAAAATAAAAATAAAAAAAAAATACTTAAAAAAAAAATAACAAAAAAAAAAAGAAAAAATAAGTTTAAAAAAAAAAAAAAAATAAAAAATTAAAAAAATAAAACAAAAAAAAAATAAAAAAAAAAAAAACAAAAAACAAAAAAAAATAAAAAAAAAAAAGAAAAAAGAAAAAAAAAAATATAAACTAAAAAAAAACAATTAATCTTCTGCTTTAAATTAAAAAAATAATAAAAAATTAAAAAATAAAATACAAAAAAAAAACGTAAAAAAAAACTTTAAAAATAAAAAATAAAAATAAAAATTAAAAAAAAAAAAAAAATACAAAAATAATTAATACATCTGCTTTAAAATATAATAAAAATATTAAAATAAAAATTAAAAAAAACAAAAAAGAAAAAGAAAAAAAATTACTAAATAAAAAAAAAATAAAAAAATAATATTAAAAAATAAAAATTTCTATGCGTCTGCTTTATATAAAAAAAAGTAAATAAAAAAAAAATAAAAAAAAAAATAATAACTTAAAAAAAATTAAAAAAAAAAAAAAAAAAAAAATCTGCTTTAAAATAAAAAAAAATTAAAAAAAAATAATTAAAAAATTTAATAAAATCACGCCATATTTGCATTAAATCATCATTGCATGTGCTGCGATTGGGCATTTTGGATTACCAGTATTTTATTTTCCTCTTCAGGTACCTTCTCGGAAACCATGGGAAACATTGCGATGTTGGAAACAGCGGAGTTTCAGAACTGGCTTTTACCATCTTCTCCCATTTCCCGGACTAATGAAAGGATGGGAGTTCCCGCCTTGTGAACATGCTCAGAGATGCGAAATAATGTGTTTTTCATATATATGTTTCGTTTTATATTTTGTGTAAATATGGTTGATGGAGGGTTTGTTTAATCGATTTACTGAATAGCCTTCATTGTAAAGTCGTTTATAACTTCTGTCGATTAGGAAAACTTTATTAGAGCAAGTACTGCAACACTGATTGATCAAGGGCTTTCGATACTATCTATTTCATGACCGCACGGAATGGACAACACTTTGGCTTTGATAACTTTCTTGTTTCTGACGAGTCTTCGTGTCTCATCGTGTGATACTTCCTGAGTTAATTCGTTTTTCAAATTGTGACGTCTTAATGGGCATTCCGTTGCCTTCTTCACGTTCCATCAGCGCGTGCTGTCAGGATATAGAGCGGATCGAAATGCCTCGACCCAACGTTGCAATTTTTTCTTCCTATGTAAACGGCTGAAAATGGTCCATTCACCTATGAAATCAGCAGTCACTTTATTATGATGACTAAATGGATTGTGGGGCTGTAGGATTGCCCTACCGTTGAATTTCTAAAATCACACGAAGACTTCTTGAGAAATGAGAATACGAGGGAAAAGCTCAATTTGATCAACATAATAATTCAAGTTAACAAAATAAACAACCTTAATGAAGACTTCAACACGCCGACTATCGTTCAAACTGCTGTTCTCATAATCGAGGGAAAGAAATGTTGAAGACTAAATTCCATAGGATAAACGAAAATTTCGCGGTAATGGCATTATATTAACGTTGAACACGAGAAACTATGAATGACGTGACGGTGGCATGAAAAAATTAAGTCGCAAAAGGTGGATTGTAAAGAGATCATGCCGTGATATTCATACACTTCTCCAATATTACAATTAGGCCTATACATGTATATAGCATATTAGGGCCTATCGCGTTTTACGCGTGTCCAAAGCTAGAACCAAGAAACTTACATAGGGCTATGATCAAAGAACAACAGCATCAAAAGCATGCTTTGAGCAAATTCTATTCAATTTAAAATTTGATCTTCTAATTGATCGACTAAGCTATCCAGTTCGACCACCTCCATGATTTTGTTTTTTTTTGAAATAAGTGAAGGATATGTCGATAATCCTGGGCAGTCGTCTCGAGCTCTGATCATCAGCATAATACCGTGAAACACTCTAACTTCAGCCACAGATTACGTGACGCAGAAAAGAGGCAGTTGCAAGCTTTCTTAATTGCTAGTCTCTTCTTTATTTATCAATTGATTTTCTTCTAGAAAAACAATTTAGATAGAATGGCTATAACGTTTAAGTAGGGCGGGCCTAAAGAATAACCTTAAAAATATGATAAAATATTATCATATAATTTTTAATTATTATCGTTTAATTAATAATAATTAATCGGTCTTCATATAAATAAATATAATCATATAGCAAATATATTTTCTCTTCTATAACAGCACCGACTTCAATATGAATTCATTCTTGTCTTTATTTACAATACCGGTTCGACTAAACATGTGAATATGTACCCTGTGGGAACGCATCTTGCTAATATCAACAGATTATCTGGCGAGGTACCGATTTTGTGGATAATTTTTTTAAAGGTTCATTTTCGTGTAAAAACTATCTCCGCATGTGAAAATGGTCATCATTTAATCCAAAAAAACATGTGTAAAATTAAAAACAAACGACAGGTGGCAAAAAAATTTGCTCAATAATTAGTAGTGGTAGATATTTGTTACTAGGCGATGCGAGCTGATTTTTCGCTACCGGCCCGAAAAATCGTCGGTACGCTTCTATCCCATGTGAGAAGAGGGGCCACAAACAACCATGGTGGTATTGGCTAAAAGCGAATATACATTAGGCAAGGCCTTTCAAACCCGGCCCAGCGGCCTACATCGTCAGGCAAGTGACTTCCAGACAAAGACCAGGTCACTCACTCAACAGTCGCAAAGACAGCACACTGACAGGTTTGCCGATAAAATTACAGCTCGAATTGGAGCCGGCTTACAGAAAATATCGAGTACACATGAATAATATGGAAATCTACTCGCTCGGGTGGGCTAAGTAAACAGGCATAGTCAGAAACGCTCAGAATAGGAAGAGAAGACCAAGTTACCGCAAAAAAAGCCACATGTTACGGGCTTGGTACGATAGAGGAAGATAGCGTCTTGTCCCGATTTTTTCTCATCTCACTCAGGAGCAGATGGATATCCGTAGCGAATGTTGAGACGTCTGTGGACATCTCTTCCTCTCAAAATCATCACAGTGAACAAGGCAAAGTATGAATTTTGTGGCTAGATTTCCTATCTTCTGGAGTTTGAGTGGATATGGGAGTGCTTCGCACTTCACGTGGAATGAAGTATCCTACTCTTCGAAGCTGTGGTTAAGAAGCGACCCGTGCCTGCCACGTGTTGGGGATCACCTATCAACTGCCTTGATGGTCAGAGGGATTTGTAGCTGGAGCTCTGATGGAGAATCCTCACGAAGTAGGTATGAACGAGGCGAGAGCATATGAAGGGCTGTCGAGGCCATTGACATGGCTTGAAGAGGCTCAACACGCCTAGACTACTGAATCAGGTAAATTTTGAAGAGATGAAGGTGATAGACAAGGAGGAGTAACTGGAGAAGAGGTGATAAAGAATGTGGTGGACGCAGACGCGATTCTTTCTAAATCGAAAGCGTATCCAGTGAATCTAGGTAAGGAACTATGACTTTCATAATCCACATTTGATAAGTACTTGATTGAATTAGTCTCCTGTTATTAGACTGATTTATATAAATTTGTATATGAACACATTATCATAAGTGTATCAAAAATGTTGTCATTTTTTGATGCTGAACCAGTCAATTTGAGCAGTGTATAGGGACTGTTGGCGTGAGAGCAGTAGTTGTTGGGTCACTTGTTGACGATGACCGGCTGGCGCAGGTATGCAAGGCTTGCTAAAAGAAATTCGTATATAAGCAAACTGGTTTTCGTGTCTTAACCCTGGATAGTATACACTTGTACTTTTTTGGACGTGGTATTGTCTAACTTCTTATTTGTAAGTCGTACTGGTCGTATCCTACCTTCCAGACACAACATACTCTTGTAACACCGTCAGCTAGATAAAACTGGGCATATTAAATTAAATTCCCGATGATAACACTAACAAACGATATCTTTAAAATGTCGCGTAACATAATATGTTATAATCACTCTATGTCATTGATGTACTTATTGCTGTCAAGAGATGTTATGAAAATTGATATATGCGGATTCTCTATATTCTTGTCATTATCAAAGAATGATAGTCTGCACTTATTTCTTGGATAGATTAGCCATATGTGGGGGATAGTGAGGAGGTGAGGAAGAAAATAGAGCCTCGGCTGTAGAGGCGGATTACTAAAGAAAATAAGAGAGAAAGTCAAAAGTAAAAAGGTGACATATAGAGCGAGAATTGTCGCCAGCGAATATCCCGCAAATATGACTGAACTTTAGCATGATATTCTGCAACTGACATTCGCCAGTTTTTCGCAAGATTCGTTCCCACAGGGTAGGCCTGTTATTTG
>CAJQUW010014578.1:0-40331 GCA_907163375.1 Prostheceraeus crozeri | reverse complement strand
GAAATAGGTAATTTTGAAATAGGTAATATGACAGTTTTTCAACGTCAGCTTATTTCTTTGTCAGCAGAGTACACTTTTCATTCGGTTGGCAATTGAATAGATAGAGCGTTATTTTCTGCTCTATAATATGATAGATTCTTAGAAATGGTCAATGGGACGTCTACTTCAAAAGTTAGAAAAATTGGAATCTGACATCTACAAATACTGGTAATGCCCTGGGAACAGCGAGCTGATTTTCTCGTGCATATATTACTGGTTTAGAAGCTACATATCTCTAAGTTTAAGTGAGTGACTGACAATATCAGTAGTATAGGGTATGAGATCCGGCGCAACGCTTCGCTAGCACCGGATATCACACCTATATGAAAAAAAAAGAAAATAGGGTACTCCCTAAATTCGTGAAACGAAATTACAAATGTTACAACAACTAAATTACAACATCTAAATTTTCTATACCATAAACATTAGAATATCCTTTCCATTCGTCAGACTGCATACAGAAAATATGTACATCTTCTCCAAAATGTTCTTGGATGTACTTACGCATAAATGTTGTCTTTCCACTTCCCGTTTTGCCATAATGAAATGTAGGTTCTTTTGTATCAACTGTCCTGTTGCAGGGATGGTCCGATGTGACAAAATGTGACAAAACGTGACAAAACGTGACAATTTAGGAATCTCGAAAAAACGTGACAAATTGTGACAAAATGGCGATACATTGAATTCTTGGTGTACGAAGAGCAAGACTGATGAACATTCTGCATATTGTGTTCTATGTGAGGAAGAAATATCTGTCGAAGATAGAGGACGGGACGCTTTGATTCGACATTCTAGGAAAAAGAGTCATATCACTTCAGCTAATGAGAGCCGCGATGCCAATTCGCAATTGAAACCGCTACGTTCAAAGCAAGTTACAATTGAGAGTTGTTTTTCCGGGAGGCATCACCTCCACAAGTTCCACAGCTAAGTCATAACTTTCCTTTTTCGACAAAGTCAGCGCTGCTGAGGCTATGTGGTGCACAAACGTTGCTGTTACTCACCTTCTGTAAAGATTTCTGACACAGTGACCCCTGTTTTTGGTGCTATGTTCCCAGATTCCCAAATTGCAGCTTCTTTTTCATGTAGAAGGAGTAAAACGAGCAGAATTCTCTCAGACGGTCTAGGGCCACATTTTCATGAGGTAACTGCTAAGGAAATACGAAGGAACTGCATTGGAAATCGATGAAATAACGACAGCAAGGCACTGGCGACAATTAGAAATCCTCGTAAGGTACTACTCCGAAAATCGTGAACGCATTGTCGTTTGTCATCTGAGCTCCATTACTCTTGGAAGGGCTCAGGCTCATGCGCTATGCTCGAAAATCTCCGAAGTGGCGAAGCCATTGTATACGTCAAAGCTTCTTTATGAGGAATTATAAAACCCTTATGAAACTTCTTCATATACTTTATGAGGAATTATCAACCCTCGTCACCACCCTTCTTCTTCGCATTGTGAAACCCGAGATTGTTGATGGGAAATATGGTGTGGACCTTTACAGCATTGATTATCGTCAATCATCCAACCAAGTGCGCATTCCCGAAATCGGAAATGAAGCTTTGACGACATTGACGACGAAGCTGAACAGCCGCGAAATATCACAGCGTGATTACATCGAGTTTCTGAATCGAGCTATGCTCTTCTATGAAAACGCCATTGCGTCTTTTGAAGACGCTGCCGCTAAAAAATAGCATTCTCCGTGACCTCCGAGTCTTACGTCCGAATTCGAGGACAGAGGCTGCATCTGTCGAGGCATTAAGAAGATTAGTTGTTTCGATCAAGCTTTTCCCTCAAAGAAATATTGACAGGCTGATCGATGAGTGGAAGCTTTTTCGACATGAGACATTGCCGCCAATGGATTCCTCGTCTGAGCAGCAGGAGGAAAGTGATCCTGAAATATCGGACGACGATGTGGATGAAGAACTCCATGAGCACATCGATGACTTCTGGAGCAAAGTGTTCCATTTAAAAAATGCAGTCGGATTTCAGAAGTATCCAAATATCGCACTCTTTTTTTCAGTCATGGAAATGCGGACGTTGAAAGGTCCTTCAGTGAAAACAAGTTGATACTCACTTCTCAGAGGACGAGAATGAACGATGCAACGTTGAACGGTTACAAAGCAACTTCATCGTAAATGGCAACATACTATAGAAGGCCAGAAAAATTGCCTATGACCAACCGTGTTTTGAAGGCTGTCAATGGAGCTCGAGCTCGCTACATCACTAGGATTGCCGATGAGAAGCGTATAAGGACTGAAGCACAAATTCAACAAAAAGAAGACAATAGGGATTATAATGAAAATGAAGCCCTTAGCAGGCATCCCAGCGATCCCTACTTTTACCTACTTTTTAAGGGTCTCCCTTTTTTCACTATTTTTTTGCAAAATCCCTACTTTTCACTACTTTCCGGCGAAATCCCTACTTTTCTATGAAGTTGTGTAATTTGACTTTTATTTGTTTCGTGAGAGTTACCGGATCATATAGTGACATTTTATCAGTTAATGAAAATTATATATATCAGAACTATTTACAGATTCATAATCAAATAATTATCACAGAAATGTATCCTTGTTATCCGTTGTAAGATAATGTGGTAATTCTACATTTAAAAAAATTATCATAAAAATAACAGCTTTTATATTACAAAAAAGATAGAAAAGTAAATATAAGATAGAAAATAGAAAAAATTAAAAAGCCCTTACAAAAATCATTCAATTATGTGTCGAAGTTTTTTTCATTTAAGTGTCGAACTGTTATATTCATACAATGATTTTAATCTCAATCTCCTCCACAGATAAGGAAAGAATTCATCGCGTAACCAGCATTAGAAGAATTCATAGGAAGAAAGTTTCGTAGAAAACAGCTTCCAGACATGTAGGCTATCATGTCTAACAAGGATCAAGTACAGTCGTGTGCAAGTTCATTATAGTGTTGGAAGACATTAATATGGAGTACATACATAAGGTTAACATTCAATCTTCCAATGTTTTTCATTTACTGACTTTAAAGGAGTTGGATTCCTTATTGCTGTCTGAAGTTGTCAGATCTCGTCGCTTGAAAAACAGACTATGTTTGAACAAAATAACTTAGAAATTGAAATAGATTTTTCGGAAACTTTTTGCACCATTAAATGAGTATTCGAACTCCTTTAAGTGCGAATACCATACTGATACTGCGATAATGTAGTTTAGTAAAGAGCTTTATATTCTGATGTTGTTTTTTTTCTTTTGATCATGTACATATAACCATTGTTATTCGAATGAGTTATTGGCTTGATTGCATTCTTTCTGTATTTGTATCTCATAATACATGAAATTTGTCTTAAGAATTTGAATGGTTATGTAGCAATATTTTATTTTGAATTGCTGTTTTCGAGGTTTTATGAGCCCCAAAATAGTGAATTCGTACATTGTCAAATTTTCATGCATCATTAAGAATCCCTTTTATCAGACTTTCCGAATTTCAGCGCAATATGCCGCATGGTAAGACTAAATTTCAGAGTGCCTGGCTTAACACGAAAGATTCAAATGGGCACTTGTTGTCATCATGGTGTAAGTCAAACCCCACCGATAATTTCTGAGCATTCTTTACTGTATGCAAAACTGATATATCATGTTCTAATTCAGGAAGAATGCAGCTATTAAACCATGCAAAGACAGTCAAACACAGAATCGTTGCAAAAGATAAGTTGAATGCTAATCAACAACGAATTATTATCGATTGCGGTTCAGTAGATTCTCAAGGATCGAAAGATTCATCGCAGCAAAACAAGGAAGTCAGAACAAAATCATCTGGATTTCTTTTGCGACCGTCTGAAAATGAAGAAGTTACTAGAGCTGAAATAACATGGATTTTAAAGATGTGCTCATCTGACTGGTCTTTCGCCTCTTGTGACGATATTAATGAAGTGTTTCAGATGATGTTTCCTGGTACTATCAGTGATAATTTTCAATGCAAAAGCAGCAAAGCATCATATGTTGTATCGGATGGATTAGGACCCTTTTTCAACGGGAATTAATCGAGGAAATGAAAAAATCAGAATCTCTCTTCACGTTGGAATTTGATGAGACAACAACGAAGAAATCAGAGAAGCAAATGGACCTGCTTGTTCGATTCTGGTCTATCTCTCGTGAGGAAATCGTCGTCCAATATCTAAGCAGCAGATTCTTTTGTCATGCAAAGGCATCAACGGTCACTGACTCGATTATTTCTTTGTTTAAAGAAATAGGTGTGCCGATCCAATTAGTTTTGTTCATCATCAGATGGTCCCAACGTAAATAAATCAATCTGGCAATCTTTGAATAATCACTTGGATTACCAGGACTGTTAGAATTCGTTCCATCCAACTTGCACGTGGTTCATAACACTTTCCGTGCTGGATTGAAAGAATACGGGGATGGTGTTGAGAATTTCTGCATTGATATGTTTTATTGGTTCCGACAATCTCCTTGTAAGCGGGAAGATTTTCAGAGCATCTTGTTGGAATTTTTTTATTCAACATGGACACACTCGATGGATCACACTTGGTCGATCACTCACAAGAGTTTTGGTGAATTATGACGCCATTAAAGAATATTTTCTGAAGTACATTCCATCGTTAGTTAGATGTGGAGATACGTCCTTAGAGTTGCGGAAAAACGACCGTCTGAGACGAATCACGGGAATGCTGCTAGACAATACTTTCCTAGTGAAATTGAACTTCGTTGCTTCATTAGCAAAAATGTTCGAGTCTTTCCTCGTAACATTTCAAAAGGAAGCCCCTCTAGTCCATCTACTTCACATTGAATGTGTAGAACTCGTGCGCAGAATTATAACACGATTCGTGAAGAACAGTCTTCTGTTAAATGTCGATGCAATTGCAGACGTTGATGTTTCATTGCCTGCAAATCACGTTCCTTGGGAGGAAGTAGAAAATGGCAACGTTGAAACTCCTCCTAAAATCGAAATTCAGTGCATGATCAAGTGCTATATTGCAATCACAAAGTATCTGCTGAAACGATTGCCAATTCGCAACAGACTCTTGCGAGATGCCTTGGCACTCCATCCTCTACATAGAAAGAAAGAATCCAATACGCACGCCATTAAGAGATTGGTTTTGAATTTTCCACAAATCATATCTTCGTCTGACCATGACCTGATTCGTGATGAATACCTTGCATATCAAAACGACGATTTGTCACCTGCTTTGTCTGTATTCGAAGAAAGTGGACGTGTCGACCATTTTTGGCGTGATGTTGGGCGATTGAAAAACAGTTGTGGACTTCCAAAGTATACGAATCTCTATAAGCTTGCTCGAACAGTCCTGAGTATTCAATGCGGACGTCGAACGCTCACTTTCAATTAACAAAAATATTCTAACTTCAGAAAGAACCAGGTTGTCTGAGGAAACATTGATTGGATTGAGACTAGTGAAAGATGCCGTAAGACGTCATGGCGGTATCTCACGAGTACCGATTACAACTGATCTAATGAAAGCACACCGCAATGCGCATCGCAAATATCAGATCCGCAGTGAAGAAGGGAAGGAAAAGGCTGAGAAGCGGAAAACCTAAAGAAGTGACCAAAAGCTAACTGAACAAACCATCAAAGATACGTCGACTCAACAAGCTCTCACAAAGACATTTGAATCAATGACATCGAAGGAAAAGTTACTCACCGATAAAGAACAGGAAGTGAAAGAAGATTTGAAATTGGCTCATAAACTAGTCAATGAAGGCAATGAACGTCTCGCAATGGGAATCAAGAAGAAAGATATGGTAGAGATCACGTTGGCTCAAACCATGCTAGAAAGTGGACGCAACAAGATTGTATCAGTGCAGAATGCTACTGAGGTATGTGAAAAGAGAAGAAATAAACTTGATAAGCGTTAAAGCAAAGTTTTTTGATAAAACCATGAACACCCTACAAAATAAATAGTACATCTTCCGTGACTTTAGCCAAGTAATGGTCAAAAGACCGTTCCAGGACAGGACACCCATAAAAAAAAATTGGTATCTTTAAAAACGACATAAATTCATGAATTTAGTCCCTTTTTCAGGTTTTAAAGACCTGAATTCATGAATTTAGTCCATTCAAAAAGTACCATTTTTTCAAAAAATGACATTTTTAAAAACGACATAAATTCATGAATTTGAACCCTTTTTCAGGTTATGAAGACCTAAATTCATAAATTTGGGCGTTTTAAAAATACCCAGTTTTTCAAATTTTTCAAAATCTCAAATTTGAGAATTGCAATCGGGCGAAGCCCTAGAACCTTCGGTTCGATTTTCACCCTTAAAATCATGACCGTTCTAGGACACCGAAAATCATAAAAGGTGAAAATCTCAAATTTGAGAATTACAATTTTTACCTTGAAAATCATGACCGTTCCAGGACACCGAAAATCATAAAAGTTGAGAATTTCAAATTCATGAGTTTAGACGTTTTTCAGGTTTTTAAAATATATCATGTGTCTAAAAATATTTCTTTAAAAGTGGAAGAAACAAAAGTGGAAGAAACAGCAAGAATATATCCTTCAATATCATATGAACGTAGTTCTGCTACCCCCTCCCTTCTGTCTTCTAGGGGTCCCTTAAGAAATTTTTTTATTATAAAATGAGCAACATAAATAAGTTTTTTAAATTATATGGAACGCAAACTACGACAAATTTCGACCTAAAGAAAATCGCAAATGAATTAGGAATAAAGAATTTTCATGTTCTAATGAGACGAATTACAATTCCTAAAAAATAAGCCAACAGGAACCTTCAGTTCCCGGAACAAAGTTCCATCAATAACTGTAAATTTCGTAACCAATCTCCATACGTCAGATGAAAAAGGCGTACATTGGTCAGCAGGTATGTCTAATAAAAATGGAGATAATTACTATTTTGACTCATACGGTCTTCCACCTACAAACGAAGTTAAAAAATTACTTGAAAATGGAACTTATAATACATTTCAAATTCAAAAACCGGGAACTACTTACTGTGGCCAATTATGTCTTTATGTTTTATTTAAATTACAAAAAGGAGTATCATTTCTTGATATTATGTTAGAATTGAATAATAAAAGTAATAATAATAATAATGATCATTAAAAAGCTAAAGCTCAGTTCGTTGTAATTCATTTTGATAAAAACGGCCTCTGATATCCTCATTATCTAAATCTTTAATTTCATAAGTAAACGGATAAGTTGGATTTATTTTACAAATTTCAAATATTTCTTTAGTCCAATAGCCAACAAAGCCTTTTTCAAATTTATTCTTATATTTAAATATTCTAACTATATCTCCAATTTTAAATTTCGGCTTAAGTTTCTGTAAATTCGGATTACTCTCATTTGAATTATTATTCTCGAATATTTTCTTTCGTATCAAATCAGGGTCGTCAGAAGCATTCTTTGGGGTTTCTTCAATACCAGAATGAACTTTATTATTGTACTCATCTACAATTCCTGGTAATATTTTTAACCATTTCTGATTTCTTTGCTCAGTAAATTTCTTGAATAATTTATTTTTTAACGTCCGATTGAATCTTTCTATCACTACGGCCTTCCCTGCATTTTCAGTTGAATAAACAGTTTCAAATAATGGTTGAACGTTTCGGTTATAAAATTCCGATCCTTTATCAACAAATAATTTTTTTGGCTTTCTATTACTTTCTTTAAAGATTTCTTCAAACGCATATTTAACTGATAGACCACTTTTATTTTTTAAAGGTTTCACCCAAGCGTATCGTGTATATAAATCTATAACGGTCAATGCGTATTTATAATCAGAATCATTCGGCATATGAATAAGATCAGCACTCCAAATATCATCTTTATTAAATACTTTTACTTTCAATAGATATTTCGGCTTTCTATATTCCTTGTGAATTTCGGACGCGTAGGTTCGAGCGTTGCTCTCAGAGTTATTAGTTCGAGCGTTGCTCTCAGAGTTATTAGTTCGAGCGTTGCTCTCAGACAGCTTAGCTGTCGTTTCATTTAAACCCTGTCCGAATAATATTTTAGCTTGTAAAGCTTTCTTAACAAACATTCTTTCAATTTTTTCTCTAAATGTAGGATTCTGAATACTATCTAATTCTTGTATCATCTTCTTATCAGCTGCATGACGAGAACTTAGATCATGATTTCGATAAGCTAAATCATGCCTGTAAGCGGCGGCGTCTACTCTATTTATCGGTTCTTCACCTGGTTTCGGATTATTATTCTCATCTAGTCTTATATCTAATCGAGTTCCTGGACCGGTATATGAATGACCAGGAAGATGTTTTTCTTTCGAATACTTACTCCAAATAAATCCAGGAAAGTTTTCTAATGTTTTTTGTATGTCACCACCGTAGGTAGTAGTCAAACTTTGTTTGTTGTCGTTACCTTCATAAATTTTACAATTTGAGTTTTTATTTTTGTTTAATAGATAATTCAATAAATCTAAATTAGAAATTTTTAATTTAGTTAAATTTTCGGAATTTGTAGAATTCATTTTAAAAGATAAAATAAAAGTTTTACCTAATCAGACCAAAGGTCCTGAGGTTTTAACCGATCGGACCAAACGTTCTGAGGTTATTACCGAATCATACTAGGACTTAGATATATTCCAGAACCATCTTTAGTTTCTTTAATTTCAATTAAATCATCAACATTGTGGAGAATATTTTTAAGAACTCGTTTTCCTTCATCAACTAATTTTAATTTACTAATAAAATTATCTACTACTCCTTTTCCTTCGGGCGAAGCCCTGGAAGACATCTCCGTTGACCCATGAACCGATGTCCCTTCACCCCTAGCAACTTTCTCTAACTCTCTGTTATGGCGTTTTTGTTCTTCTAATGCTGCCTTCTCTGATTTATTTTTATTTACTGCTTGGACAATACCAGCTGTCCCACCTGCAACACTTCCTGCTGCTGCTATGCCACCTATTATTAGGGGAATTAATGGGAGAATCCCGCCATTCTTTTCTTCTTGTAATTGAATATTCTCTATCATTGGTTTACTTATGTAATACTTTTTTTTATTAATAGTAATAGTTTTAGGGGTATTTTTGTCAACAATATTACGTAATTTTAATTCAACAGTTTTATTATTAATATTACTTTTCGCTTGCGACATTTTTAATAAAAAAATTTTAAGTTATCAAAAATTTAAATCTATTCTAGTTATGAAAAATTTTAAGTTACCAAAATTTTTAATCTATTCTAGTTATGAAAAATTTTTAAGTTAAGAATTTTTAATCTATTCTAGTTATGAAAAAATTTTAATTAATTTATTCTAGTCATCTTCCCATTAAGAATTTCAATAGAATATTTTACATCTTCTAGCAATAAACCATAAGCCATCAATGAAGTTGTGGAATCTTTCTTTTCAATATTAATTGTTACATCACAACCATTTTTAATAATATCTTCAGATTGTGCACTTAAATCGAAACAGAAAATTGGATATAAATGTCTCCAATCTCCAGGAGTTAATTGTGGTTCAACTCCAAATTCTATACAAAGATTTCTATAAGCATCATATCCTTCCATAAATTGATTATTGGTATCATCGAATCTTAATGGATCAATTGGATATCGAGTTTGATTTAATGAAACTTGTAAACTTCGAATTGTATTAATATGAAAAATATTATTGTTCTTATCAAAACTTGGAGAATTATTTCTTTGAAATGTTAGTAATAAATATCTTGGAGTATTCGCAGTTCTAGTAAAATGCCAGTTAAATCTTTGTTCGGAAAAAGTTACTGAACTAGCAGTTCTCTTTAGAAAATTAACTGGAATTGGTTTGTTAGTATTTAATCTTTTAGCAATAGCTGTTTCAATCTCTAAACTAGGAGTAATATGCTTAATCCACCATTCAAGTCTCTCAATTTTTAAATATGCTTTTTTTCCAGTCTTACCAAAAAAGATTAATTCATTATTTGCTGTACGATGAATTATTAATTTAAATTTTAACTGATATATTTTAACATAATCTAAATATCCGAATAATGGAGACAATGACCAATTTACTGTTTGCTTACTTTTCTTGTTAAATTCACGTCTTTCTTTATATGCAGTATTGTTTGTTTTATTTAAATGTTTTGCAATATTTTCTACATCTTTCGCAATTCCTGCGGCATCTGTTCCAGCGTGAGTTAAATCCTCAATAATTATGCCATCATTAGTATCAGGAAACCAACCTTCGATTTCATGCTTTTTATTATTTTCACCAATTATTACAAATCTAAGCATTGTATCAATTACACCTGGAGAATCACTTATTGTTTCTATATTTTGAGTTGCAACATCTAAACGCATTTGTGTAAATAATCTTGGAAAAAAATTATTCTCTAGTGTAATATTATCGGTATCTGGTAATGGTGTTGTAAAATTAGCATCACTATATAAAGAATATTCACAGTGTAAAAATGAATCAGGTAAATATAAATAACTCTGCTGATTATCAACTTCAAAGATTAAATCTCCTCCAGTATTTACTCTACTGGAAGATCCGGGATTCATAGCAATTCTTATATAGTCATTCTTTTTTTGATTATAACTGACGAACGGAGGATCGTCTAATCTAAATTTATTTTCGATAAGCGAAGACATTTTTATAAAAAATAATTTGACTTTTTGTTTTTCTCACAGATAGAAAAAAAATTTTTACTAAAATATAATTTTTAGAATTTTGCTAGACCAGCTCCGCTACAGCTTTGCTGGTTAGACCGAAGGTTGCTGCTCACGCCATTACCTCTTATTTCTTCAATTGAACGAACCGTAGGTTCTATGGCTACGCCTGTTTTTTTATTATTTTTATTTTCATTATGTTTACTATCACCATCAACAGCTATGTTAGCAATTTTGTTCTTTGTTTCATCTGAAAGTTTTTTTAATTTTTTTAGTTCTTCAGAATCATTCTTGAGTTTACGAATAGCTTCTAGTTGTTTTAATTCGTTTTGTGATTTAACAGCATTTGATATTGCACTAGCTGTACTACCTATAGCAGCTGCTCCTTTTGCGGCAGATGAAATCAAATCTTTATTATTTTTTATCAAGTTAACAATACTACCAATACCAGAAAAGATGCCATCCCCTTCTTTTTGAACGGTTTCTCTATTATCATAATGGTAAACAGGATTCATACGTGGTTCATGAGCAATTTTTTGATTTGAAGCAAAATGTTTAAGATTGTGTTTATAAATTATAGGCATTTTTTAGTAATAAATTTGACTTTTAGGAAAAATATAAATACGGGCGAAGCCCTGGAAGACATCTCCGATGTCCATTATAAAAAAAAATGTTTATTTTTTGTTCTTAACTTTTGCAGATTGCGTTTTTGGTTTAACTTTATCAGGAACCAAACCTGCATCAATCATTCTTTTTATTCTATGATTTTCTTTCATAATATTTCTTTCTTTTATTAACTCTTCTAATTGTTTAATTCTTTTAAAATTATTAGCTCTAATTTTATCCATTTTTAAAATTATATACTTTTATATTTTTAAAATTATATTTATATTTTATAAAATTATATTTATATTTTTTAAATTATATTTATATTTTTTATGATTCTTATTTTTTGTAGGTAAAAAATATTTAAGTTAATATTTACAATACTCGTTCAAGATTTACGTTTGTGAATTGACAACTTCGAGATAACTTTATTAATGGACTGTTGCACTTTATCTATTGCGTCAAGTAGCGTGTGATGTACTTTAATTTCTTTTCTATTAACTTGCATTTTCTGCTGATTAATCTTCAATGCCGTTTTAAGTGCATTTAACTTAATTTTAAGAACATCTAATTGTCTTTTAACAGAATCTAACTGTTCTTTATTTTCTTTAGAGTTTTCTTGTAAATTTTTCTTTAATTCATTTTCTAAATTGATTTTAAGAGTTTTCATTTTATCAACTTTTTCATTAAGTGAGTTTACTTCATTTATTATTCTATTCATCTTTTTCATTTGTTGAGTAATTTTAGAACTTAATTCATCAACACTTTTTTGGAATGTAGTTTGTAACTTATTTAAATTCTTAAAAATTTTTTTAGGTAGTTTTTCTATTTCATCTTCTAATTGTTCTTTTAACATTTTTATCTGATGTTTATTTTTAATTACAGCAGATTTTAAATTTAAAGAAAGTAATATTAAAATTTTTGATTGTTCTGAAATCTTTTTAAAAAGTTTTGCTATATCTGCTTCTAGCTCTCTATCCTTTTTATCAAGTTTTGATAATTTTTCGTTTAATGATTTGTCATTAAGTTTAAGCAACTTTAATTCGTTCATCAGTGGAACCATAACATCGTTTATATATTTTTCCTTTAAGTCATTGATTTGTGTATCAACATATTGTTTATTTGTTAACTCTGTATTTTGTTGCGGAAGAATAGAAAGATGCAATGGACCAGATAAAACGTCTCCAGTTTTCATAATATAATTTTCTATCTCTATTTCTAATTCACGATTATTCGGGATATATGCACCTCCACCAACATTTGGTAACATCATTTTTTAACAATAAAAAAGGAAATTTTTTTCTAATAAAAATAAAAATGGAAATGACTGAAATTTGTCAAGTTTGTGGAGTAGATTTTTTAAACCCAACTATGTTGTTTACTCATATGAAAAATACATCATGTGGGAAAATTAATCGAAGTAACTTTTATAAAAAACAGTATGATGGTATTCAATCTAATAATAATCAACTGGAACAACCATTGCAAAAATTAAAACATTTATTTATTTCAGATCAGGGGCAAAATCTTTATACCGCTAGAAAAAATACACCTAGGCAAAATAATAATTATTTAGCACAAAATAATCCTTTTACTCAAAATAATCATGTAAATACAAATAATCCTTTTACTCAAAATAATCATTTAGATACAAAAAATAATCCTTTTACTCAAAATAATCATGTAAATCCAAATAATCCCCTTACTCAAAATAATCATGTAAATCCAAATAATCATGTAAATCCAAATAATAAATCTGTGAAAGGGGATACGAAAAAATGTTCTGGTTGTAATAAAAATATAACGTCCAAAAATTTTGCACGTCATTTAAAAATATGTGAACAAACAGAAGAGGTTAAAAAAGAAAAAAAAGATAAAATGAAAGATCAGTTATGTCGTAATTGTAATAAATATTTTACAATTCAAGGAATTACTAATCATTATAATTCTTGTATAAGTTCTACAAGACAATGTACAAGTTGTCAAAATACTAAACCTAAGACAGAGTTTTATGATAGTAAATATAAGTGTAAGGATTGTTTAAAGGAAAAAGTAAAATGTAGAGGTTGTCAAAAAATTATATTAAAGAAAAATTTTCCAAGACATGTAACACTATGTCCAAAACTTAATGAAGATTTAAATCAAAATATTCCAAATCAAAATATTCCAAATCAAAATATTCCAAATCTTCATCAACGTATAAATACTTTTTATTAGTATTTCTATTAAAATAGTCTTATATATTAAAATAGTCTTATATATTAAAATAGTTGTATTTCTACTAAAATAGTTGTATTTCTACTAAAATAATCTTATATATAGTAAAATATTATTTTTTTATAAAGAATAAAATATTATTTTATTAAAATATTCTTAAGCATTCCGGAAGAGAGGAGAGGTATAAAAATACTTCTTTTGAGTATAGGAACAAAAATTCCGACACATTCCGGAGGTTCTACAGAGGTTAAAAACACTCATTAGAGTGTAAGAATGCTAGTCCGGAATCAACAAATAATAACTCCTAAATTTTTTATTTAAAAAATAATAAATGAATAAAAGCGAAAATTTGGAAGATTTATATTCACCGGTTATAATTAAAAGTAATAAAAGTGATAAAAGTAATAAAAGTAATCTAAGTCGTCATAAATCTCTTAATGCAATAAATGAAATGATAAATAATTATATAAATAACACTGAGTTTCAAGATACACTAACTCCTCAAGATCCTAATCTAAATGATATTAATAATATTGTAGATAATATTGTAGATAATCCTAGATATAATCCTAGATATAATACTATAGGTAATAATATATATAATAATATAGATAAAAATATAGATAAAAATACATATAATAATATAGATAAAAAAATATATAATAAAAGATATTTAGAAACACTACCCCCTAATTCATCTCTTAATAAAAAAATACCACAATCAGATCTTACACGTCTTTGGAATTTTTTAAAATTTCATTGTATAAAAATATTGTTAGCATGTATTTTAATATTTTTTATTTATCATCTTGTTATATGTATTGGAAATCAATGGGGTTACTTTCTAACAGAGGAACAAAAGAGAATAATTTTTTATAACCAAGAAAAAAAAACTTTTAAAGGATGGAAGACTGAGGAGGATAAGATTAAGGATAAAACTAATAATAAACAAGGTAAAATGCATCAAGAAAATTTACATTTCATTGTTTACGGTAAAACTGGAAGTGGTAAGACTACGTTTATTAAAAAATATATAAACGAACATTATAAGGACGAAACAAAAGTACATATTTTTTGTATGCATACTTCTGAATGGCCAACTTTTACAAACGTCTATAATGATAAACAATTAGATGAGTTACAAGATATGGAAAGTTTTGCTGGTACACCTGAAAATAAATCTTTATTAATTTTAGATGATGTTGCAAGTTTATCAAAACAAAAAAATATGTCAGAAATATTTACAAAAGGAAGACATCAAAATATTGAAATAGTTGTATTAGCTCATAAAGCTTGTGATGTAGATAATAAGATTAGAGAAAACATTCAAACATTTTTTACAACTACACAAAATAATGCAGCATTCTTTAATGATATTAATAAAAATTATAAAATGAATATGCCTTTATCATATTATACACAACATAAATATGGAATAATACGTGTTGACACCATAAGTGGACATATGCAAGTATATGATAAAGATTTAAATATATTAGTAGATACCGAACATGAAATCTATAATAACTCTCAAGATTTTGATATTAGAATGTATGCAAATACAAAACATTTATCAAATCAAGTTATAGAACAAATAATTATCTTTTTAGAATCCGAAGCAAAAGTACCACTAAAAATTATTCCTGATACATTTTATTTTTATTTTGATCATTATTTAAATGCAAAATTTGGTATACCAATACCAAAAAGATTACAAGATAATGAAACATTAAACTATTTAAAAATTGCAATAAATGATGTTAGAAACGCTTTAAGAAAAGCAACACCAATAATATCTGATGTTAAATCTACATTTTCTGATGCCAAATCTACATTTGTTGAAGCCAAAAAAACTTTTAATGATATAAAACCATTAATAAATGGTGTTAGTGAAATACTTAATAATTAAACAAATTTATCATAATTAAACAAATTTATCATAATTAAACAAATTTATCATAATTAAACAAATTTATCATAATCGAACCGAAGGTTCTAGGGCTTCGCCCGATTGCAGATATATATATTTATAATATTTTCCATTATATATATTTATAATATTTTCCATTATATATATTTTAGAATTTTTTTTCTCTAAAAATTAAAACAAAAATTTTTTTAAAAAAAAACTAAAACAAATTTTTTTTAAAAAAAACAAAAACACAAATTTTTTCTTTAAAAAATAAAAAATGAAAAAATTTTATTGTGTCTTATGTGAAAAAAAATTACAAACAAAAAGAAGTTATCAATCTCATCTACAAAGTAAAATGCATTTACAAAATGTAGAACGAGTTGATGAAGGAAATATATTAAAATTAAATAGTTATAAAAACTATCTAGAAACATTACCTACTGATATAAAAGTTAAAAAAATATTTGATGATTATTCACATTCGGAATATAAAAAAGTTTTTAATAGTGAAGATGAACATGTACGAACCGAAGGTTCTAGGGCTTCGCCCGTATCAGATGGAAGATATTTATTTAGCGATACTGATGAATTTAACGAAATAGATGAATTTAACGAAATAGATGAATTTGATGAAGCCGTACGAACCGAAGGTTCTAGGGCTTCGCCCGAAACAGATATAAAATATTTATTCAATGAATCGGTACAACCGAAGGTTCCAGGGCTTCGCCCGTTGAATATAATGAAACCGATAAAACTTTTTCTGATATTCTAACCAACTTTTCTAATATATTTAAGAAATCTTTCAAATGTTATATGAATGTAGAAGTACTTTATACAAAAAATGGATCTGATGGAATTCCTAAAGAAATAATACAAGGACATTTTACAAAGTCACAAGAAATTCATAATGTAAATAATATACAACCCATATTTCAATCGATGATACTTAAATTAGAAAATTGTATAATTGAAGCCCAGTTAAGTGAATCTGGTTGGAGATTTGTTAAAATACTATCTAAGAAAATAGTAATTGATAAATATAAAAATAATACTGGTGGTAGTTATGTTCCTTTACCTTTCAGTTCACCTCAATTAATCAACATAAAAAATGAAGATGATTATTGTTTTCTGTGGAGTATTATAGCACATTTACATCCTGCAAAATATCATAAAGAAAGACTAAGTCATTACAAAAAAGAAGAATATATAAAGGAATTTGATCTTTCGGATGGTTTACATGAATTTCCATATGATTATAATAGGTTAATAAAGTTTCATAAAAAGAATAAAATTTAATTGAAGTAAATGTTTTTGAAGTAAATGTGAATTATGTTTCTATTGGTAAAATTACTCCACTTTACTCAGATTCAAAAAAATTTTATTTGAATAAAAATTTATGCCAATCAGAAATAGTATATAATGATAGAGGAAATTACATGCATCATAATATTTTTTACCAAGGAAATATAATATGTACTGAAAAATTTGAACTTGTTAAAACACTATCACCAATAATGATTAATCATAATAATTATAAAGGACGTACTGATGATTATAATTACAAATATTCATCTTTATCTTCAGAATATCAACAAAAATTAGAAAATTTAAATAAAAGTTTACAAAAATGTAAAATAGATTATCAACAACAAACAAAAATGTTACTACAAGAATATCACCATAAATATCAAAATAAGATAGAAACAATTCAAAAATTAAATGAAGAAAATAATAAAAAATTAAATAATAAAGAATTAAATAATGAAGAAAATAAAGAATCGGCTAAAGCCAGAGGAGCTTCGCTCCGATTAAATGAATGTTTAAAAAAATGTCAACAGCAATATAAAGAACAATATGATAAAGAATATATTTATCAGCTACAAATATTAAATCAAAATTATTATCAAAATACATTTAATATTACAAAAGAAATTAATGAAACACATGAAATATATAAAGATGAATTTGAAAAACTAGAACAGTCAAAACAACCAGCACAAGCGAATATATTATATTATCAGGGTCATTTTATATTGTGTAAAGATGTTTCTATATTTACAAAAACTTCAGATAATAAAAATTTTCCTTGTCTTCAATGTATGACAAGTTTTAGAACTTTAGAAGAAATGAATAGACATTTGGAGAATTGTCAACAAAACGAAGCAGTTCAAAATACTTTTCCTAAAGATGATTATTTAGAATATAATAAATGGTATTTTAAAAATAAAGTACCCTTTACTATTTATTGTGATTTTGAAGCATATAATGTTAATATGACACAAAATCAAACGGAAAGTTCCAGGGCTTCACCCGATTCTGAAAATTATAATTCTGAAAATTATAATTCTGAAAATTATAATTCTGAAAAAAGTGCGCCTGAAAAAAGTGCACCTGGAAAAAGTTCAGCTGAACAAAGTAAAGAAAAATATTTATTTGAACAAAAACCATTATGTTGGGGAATGTACATTCACTCAAATTATCCTAATTTATTTAAATCAGAATATTTTCAATACTATGGTGAAGATAGTTCAGAAATGTTTACAAAGAAAGTAGAAGAATTACAAAATTATTTTTCACAATTGCTTGAAACAAATATACCAATGCTTCCATTAACGGATGAAAAAAGAAAAGAATTTGATGATGAAATAAATTGTTATTACTGTGGAAAAGGTTTTACAAATAAATATAAAACTGGCAAAGGTAGATATCTTGATAAGGTAAAAGATCATGATCATCTAAATGGATTATATAGAGGTGCAGCACATAATTCTTGTAATCTTAATGCTAATAAATTTAAATATAACTTTGTTCCTTTATATTTCTACAATGGTTCTAAATATGATTTCCATCTAGTAATGAAAGATTTATTTTCATCCGAAAAATTACAACAACAAAAAATAAATGTACTATGTAAAACAGAAGAAGAATATTTTTCAATGCAATTAGGTTGTATTAGAATTTTAGATGCATTTAGATTTTTTACTCCTTATTCATTAGATGTTATGGGAAAAACTTTGAAATCTGAACAATGTAAAATATTAAATAAATATAATTTAAAACCTTTAAAAGGAATATTTCCGTATGAGTACATAACTGGAGATAAACGTGTCCACAGTCGAGAAGATGATTTTAATTCTGTGAATAAAATTATGGAAGAAGAACAACTTCCTCCAATAAATAAATTTAAATCAACATTAAAACAATCACAATTATCTGACGAAGACTATGCAGAAGCTGAAAAAAATTGGAGAGAGTTAAATTGTAAAACAATGTATGATTATACAATGAAATATCTTCAGATAGATGTATTAATACTAGCTGATCTTTTCGAAAACTTTCGTGATATGTGTTTAGAATATTACGGAATAGATCCATGTTATTGTTATTCTACACCAGGTTTAACATGGTTAGCAGGATTAAAACATACAAATGTTAAACTTAAACATTATAAAGAAAATACATATGATAAATTATTATTTTTTGAATCTGGAATTAGAGGTGGTGTTTCATCAGTTTTAGGTAATAGATATGTTAAATGTTATAATAAGAAAGTAAATCCACAAGAATATGGAATAATGAAACCTTTATCTCCAGAAGAAAGCGATCAGTTTATAAAATTGTTTAATCAAAATATAGAAGGACTTATATCAAATGAAGATAGTCAAGCAGCAGTTGATGAAATCATGAGAGAAAACTATTAATTATATTATGATTTTAATAGCTTATATTCTTCTTGCATGATACAAGAATTACCAACAGGTGAAATGACATGGTGTAATAATCTAGATTATCAAAGAACATATGATGGTGAAAATAATTTTGGTTATGTATATGAAGTTGATTTAGTATACCCTGATTATATAAAAGAAGCAACAAAATATTATCCTTTCTGTCCAGAAAACAAAATTCCCAATATAGAAGATTTTTCAGATTATCAAAAATCTATAATTCCGAAAAAATACAGACCAACAAAAAAACTTATGTTAACACAAAGCAATAAAGGAAAGTATGTTGTTGAAGGAAGAATGCTAGATTGGTATTTAGATCATGGTATGATTCTCACCAAAATACATCGAAAACTAGAGTATAGAAAATCTAGGTGGTTAAAAAATTATATAGAGTTCAATATTGAAAAACGTAAAATAGCTAAAAGAAATAAAGATGATTTTGGAAACGTTTTCTTCAAATTAATGAATAATGCATTTTATGGTAAGACTTTAGAAAATGTGCGTAATAGACAAAATATTGAAATAGTTTATGATAGAGATAGATTTCAAAATTTAACAAGGAAACCTACATATAAAAGAACTACTAGATTCAGTGATGAACTTTGTGCTGTTCATCTAAGAAGAAGCATTGTAAAACATGATAAGTTTAATTTCATTGGTTTCACTATATTAGAATTAGCTAAACTATTTATGTATAGTTTTATATATGATTATTTAGCACCTGCTTATGGCAAAAACTATAAATTACACTTTACAGATACCGATTCTATTTTCTTAGAATTAACAGTACCATATGGTTCTTCACTTGATAAAGAAATTAATAAAATAAAAGATATTATTCATCCTTCTGATTTATGTAAAGTAAAAGATGAATTAGAAGGAAATGAAGATTTCATAACAGAAGCTATATTTTTAAAATCTAAATGTTACTGTTATGATACAACTAATAATATTAAAACACATAAAACATTGAAAGGAATTTCAAAGGCATCAGTAGCTAATCAAATAACATTTCAAGATTATAAAAATGCATTATTTAATAATGAAATAAAAACAGCATATAATTATAGACTTAATTCAAAGAAACATAAAATGTATTTAAAAGAAGAACATAAATTAGCATTAGATCCATTTGATGATAAAAGAAAAATTTTACCTGATGGAATAACTACTTTACCTTTTTAATTTTCTAATTTCTATTTTCTAAATATAACAATATAACAATATAAAATATTATAAAATAATATAACATAAAATAATATAACATAAAATAATAATATAAAATAATAATATAAAATTAACATATAAAAATGGATAAAGTTAGAGCTGATAATTTTAAAAGAATAAAACAATTAGACGAATTAATAAAACAAAGAAATATTATGAAAGAAAATCATCTTCAACATAGAATGACAAAAGCTGGTATTCAATCTGATATGTTTGAACAATTAAAATTAACTGAAGAAGTAAAAACTGATTATGAAAAAACTGTCGAACCATTTAAAACTCTTGAAAAAGAACTTAATGAAAAACGTGTTGATATAGCGGATCCTATACTTAAAACACTATTAGATGACTATGGTTTGTTAGAGGCAAACATAGATAAAAAATTACCAAAATCTATGTTATTCGAACATTCTACTTTCTTTTTAGATAAAAAATTATTTGCAAGATTTTATCTTGGTGGTAAAGAAATATTTCCACAACCTTTACGGGGATTAATTTTTACTCCAGATAAAAAACCTATTAGTTTAGATAGAAATTTTGTTGATCTTTTAAGAGGAGCAGATTTAAAAAATTATGCTGTAGAAGATCTAATAAAATATAAAACTATATTAGATAGAGTAGGTGTAGTAAAAACTCTTAAACGTTATAAACAATTAGAAAATTTATTATCAACGGGAGTTAAAGTAGGAAAAGGTTTATCTGAAAAACAGAAAACAGAAAAACAGAAAACAGAAACAACTGTATTCTTACCAGATGATCCACAAGAATTACTAAATAGATTAAATATTTTAATATCTGCAATAAAAGAAGGACATAATTCTAGTTTCAATGAAATTCATGCTATATTGAAAAGACTGTTAGAAAAGAAGATTCTAAATGAAGAAGATTATAAAAGTGTAGCTGAAATATGTTGTTTCTAATTTTTATCTATGATTTTTATTTATGATTTTTATCTATGATTTTTATTTATGATTTTTATCTATGATTTTTATTTATGATTTTTATCTACGATTTTTATCTATAATATTTATTTAATTTTTTAGTTTAAAAATGTGTTCAGCAGATTTAGACAAAATTAATAATCAGTTAGAAAATCTAACAGAGATTTTGGGTTCATCAAAATTTAGTACGACGTTAAAAATTATAACAACTACTTCATCACACACTTGTAATTTAGAACCTATTCTACATTTGGAACAAAATAAAAATTATCAAATTGCATTGACTAGTTTCTCTACATTTAACACTATTCAAAACGTTATCAAAGATGTGAATGATCAATTTAGATATTCTACTGATAAAGGTAAAACATAGAAAATACTAACTTTTCTTCCTGGTTCTTACGAAGTTGAATCAATATCAAATGAAATTAAGAGACATTTAGGGATACCATTTAAAGATAAGAAACAATTACATTTTGCAGTTGAACCGGCAGTTAATAAATTTTCTCTTACTTTAGACGAAAATCATCAAGTTGATTTTAATCATGATAGATCATTGTCAAAGCTATTAGGATTTAATAAACAAACTTATAGTCAAGGTTATCATTTAAGTGAGAAGATTCCAAAAATAACTGAAATAAATTCAATTGTTGTACATTGTGACATTATTGAAGGAGGTTATATAAATGGTAAATTATCAAATTTAATATTCAGTTTTCCAGCTTTTACTGTGCCCATTGGTTATAGATTAAATGTAATTCCACAAACATTAATATATTTCCATATTACAAGAAAAACTATTAACAACATTAACATTAGAATCACTGATGAGAAAGGACAAGAAATAAATTTTGGAGGTGAAGAGATTATGATAGATCTTTTGGTTCGGGAGGTATAAACTCCCACGCGAAGCTAGAAAAGTTTAATTTTCTTCTTCTTCTTTAAAAATAAAAATAAAATAAATATAAATTTTTTTATTAAAAAATGAGTGTAATGTCTTTAAATAAAAAGAAACTTAAATTTAATCATCATTCAAATTTATCTAATAAAGTTTTGTCAGTTATTTGTGGAAGATCGGGTTGTGGAAAAACATATCTATTATTTAAAATTCTAACAACTCCAAATTTTTTGGATTAAAACAATCTTATAATTTATACAACAACAGCAGAACAACCTGTCTATCAATTTTTAAAATATGGATTTGAAAATAATCTTAAAAAAACAGCAATTGCTTCCCTATTCGAAGAATACGAAAAATCTGAATATGAAGAAGAAATAAGTTCATGGTGTGAGGAAGCAGTAGAAAATAGTCAGTTAGTAGAATCTAATAAAAATAACCATATAAAGATACAATTAATAGATGATAGTGGTAATATGCAAGATCCTAGTAAACTAGATAAAACAATGAAACATTGTGTAATTTTTGATGATTGTGTTAATGATAGAAATCAGTCAGTTCAGAGAAATTATTTTACAAGAGGTAGACATAATAACTGTAGTGTTTTTTATTTAACACAAAGTATGTATTCATTAGACGGAAGTGTTATTAGAAAGAATGCAAATATATTTATACTATTTGAAATAAATGCAAGAAACTTAAGTGATTTGCTAAGAGATCTATGTATAAGAGATAAAGATGAATTTAAACAATCGTGTAATAATGCTTGGGCAAAAGATTATGGATTCATTACAATTAATATTGATAAAAAAATTCATGATAGAGTTATCGAACAATTGTTCTCTGACTAGGCTTCGCCTCGAGGGGCTTCGCCCCGACTGAAAGTCGATCGAAGATTTGTTTACCGAGTGATAAAAAATATACAACATAGGGGTATATTTTTTTTAAAATATAATATTTTAATTTTGCGGTAACATTGGAATACAGCAAAAACATTTTACTGAACAAATTATTTTTTTATTGCTTTGTTGTTTGACATCTTTTCGTTTAAAGGTTTCTCGTTTAAAGTTTTCCTGTTTTAAGTTTTGTTTAATAAAGTTTTGTTTAATAAAGTTTTGCTTAAATTTTCGCTTAAAGTTTTTAGCTCTTCTAAAAAAATTTTGTCATTTTCTTCATTAGAAATTTTACCATCACTAGAAATTTTGCCATCCTGTCTATTCTTATCATCAACTTTTTCGGACTGTAATTGAAAGGTTTGATTTACTTCATTAGCTATTAGATCAAATTTTTCAATCTCATCTAACGTAATAACATTATCATCACATACTCTTTGAAAGTAGTAATGTAGTTTATCATAGACTTCTTTAATATGTAAATGCTTAGTTTTTAATGATTTTCGTTTCTTAGTTATTAAAGATTTATCTAACATTGTAACAAGTGAAGTTGTAAAAACACCCGTACCTGTTAAAGCTGTAGCAACTACTGGAATTACTAAAACACCTGAAGATATAACAATAGTGAGAGCGCCTAAACTTATTGTTAAGAATATGCCAATTCCTTGTGTTACATTCTTAACTTTAGTCCATCTCTTTCTTAATTTTTTATAATGCTCTAATCTTAATAATAATTGAGATTCCTTATCTTTCATATAGCGTACTCTATCTTTGTGTTTTTCAATGTTCATTTTTTCAATGTTAATCTTTTCAATGTCCATTAAAGTAGAACTACGTTCATATGATATTGAAGGATATATTCTTGCGGTTTCTTCCATTTTTAAAGAAATATTTTGAATAAATATTTTGAATACAATCTTCTGAATTTTGATTTAAATAGAAATACGCAGTTGTTTGTTTGGCGTATATTTCTAAGAACACAGTCAGACCAAAAGCTCTGGGAGAGGATGGGACGAAGAGGGAGAGAGAACAAAGGAATTGTTTGCCAGTATGAATCGTAGATTAGCAATTGAATTTTTTGTTTACTCCAGTATAACTCTACTGCCCAATACCGATGCAATCGTACATGTTATGAGGATAAAAACTACTCTTCATTCCACGAAAAATATCCTTTTTGGGAAGAAATGCATCTTAATGCACATTTTAATTAGTTTTTGCAGAAGAAGTCGCTAATCTTAGTTTTGTTTCGCTTGACTTGGTTTGACCTTTGAACATTGAAGTGGTGACAGCTGCGGCGGCTTGTGGCAGACAATAGCGCCAATGCGGGTATGATTTAGTCGCTTCGTTGGGGCAAAGGTCATAAAGATTCTCTCTCTCTCAGAAACAGCTGCTGCCATTATTCCAAGTATTACAATTTTAGTCTTACTGCGTGCTCTAATTACTGCGTGCATTCATTCTGTGAGCGTTCTACGAGACTGTTGACTGTTTACAATTTATCCGAGACCCAAAATATCGAAGCTGTGTCAAAAATGAGTGCTTCTATTCATCGCGAATTCCTCAAATTTTGTGATCAAGTACTTCCACTCATCAAAGATGAGAAGATAGATTTTTTCAAAACTCTTATTGTAAATCATGAATTCTATTTTCAAAAGAAGATAAAACCAGAAAAAGAGGACAAGAAAAATGAAATTTTTTCTGAAATAAGAAACTCATTTTCATCAGGACAACTAATCCAACGACAGCTTGACGTGAGTGCACAGGCGACATGCACTATCCAAAACTGTGTTACAACTCTACATTCTCTAATTTATCAAGAAAAAGTACACAATAATTCTTCCTTATCAATTGCTATTTGCCAAGGATTTGTGATATCTAAATTAAAATCAATGGAACATTTGTCAATGGTAGCCTTTACTCAAAAGTTGGAGAGTGAATATAACATTAAATTCTCAAGAAGGTATGTAACGTTTTTGATAAAATTATATCGCCTTTCTCAAGCTAACACAAAGCTTCAAACATGTACTTTAAGTATATTCTTTGTTTTCAAAAACTTTAAGTATTTTGAAGATTATTTTGAATTTGAAAAAGAGGAACAGTTGCTTCAAATTAGCTCAGGGATATTTTCTTCCCAAGAATCCAATCAAACATCTGATATGACAACTGGACTAACGCAGCAATTAGAGACACAACATATACAGGAGCGCCAAACACAAAATGAGTAGTATGTATTGACAATCATTTTATGTAACAGAATAGAAAAATGGGAATGAGCATTCGCAGTTTATAAATGAAACAGTGGTTGCTTTTTCTTGTATTGTAAGACTGCTATATTATGTGAGTAGCATGCATTAACATTTTATTTTGTGAGACGGAATAAGAGAATGGGAATGAGCATTCGCAGCTTATAAATGAAACATTCTTTATTTTTTCTTATACTGTGTGACTTCTAGCATATTATTTGACGTAGTGGTGTGTATTGTCAATCATTTTATGTAACAATAGAAAAATGGGAATGCCATTCCCAGTTTATGAATGTAACATTTTTCTAGTTGTCATATATTTACTTTGTAATCTAAACTACTTGCACATATATGAGAATAAAATATTTCATAAAGAAAAAAGAATGTGTTTTCATTTTGCATTAACCGCTACCTGTTAAAGAAATATTATTAGTCACATATATTTTAAAAACCTGAAAAACGTCTAAACTCATGAATTTGAAATTCTCAACTTTTATGATTTTCGGTGTCCTGGAACGGTCATGATTTTCAAGGTAAAAATTGTAATTCTCAAATTTGAGATTTTCAACTTTTATGATTTTCGGTGTCCTAGAACGGTCATGATTTTAAGGGTGAAAATCGAACCGAAGGTTCTAGGGCTTCGCCCGATTGCAATTCTCAAATTTGAGATTTTGAAAAATTTGAAAAACTGGGTATTTTTAAAAACGCCCAAATTTATGAATTTAGGTCTTCATAACCTGAAAAAGGGTTCAAATTCATGAATTTATGTCGTTTTTAAAAATGTCATTTTTTGAAAAAATGGTAGTTTTTGAATGGACTAAATTCATGAATTCAGGTCTTTAAAACCTGAAAAAGGGACTAAATTCATGAATTTATGTCGTTTTTAAAGATACCAATTTTTTTTTTATGGGTGTCCTGTCCTGGAACGGTCTTTTGCCCATTACTTGGCTAAAGTCACGGAAGATGTACTATTTATTTTGTAGGGTGTTCATGGTTTTATCAAAAAACTTTGCTTTACGCTTATCAAGTTTATTTCTTCTCTTTTCACATACCTCAGTAGCATTCTGCACTGATACAATCTTGTTGCGTCCACTTTCTAGCATGGTTTGAGCCAACGTGATCTCTACCATATCTTTCTTCTTGATTCCCATTGCGAGACGTTCATTGCCTTCATTGACTAGTTTATGAGCCAATTTCAAATCTTCTTTCACTTCCTGTTCTTTATCGGTGAGTAACTTTTCCTTCGATGTCATTGATTCAAATGTCTTTGTGAGAGCTTGTTGAGTCGACGTATCTTTGATGGTTTGTTCAGTTAGCTTTTGGTCACTTCTTTAGGTTTTCCGCTTCTCAGCCTTTTCCTTCCCTTCTTCACTGCGGATCTGATATTTGCGATGCGCATTGCGGTGTGCTTTCATTAGATCAGTTGTAATCGGTACTCGTGAGATACCGCCATGACGTCTTACGGCATCTTTCACTAGTCTCAATCCAATCAATGTTTCCTCAGACAACCTGGTTCTTTCTGAAGTTAGAATATTTTTGTTAATTGAAAGTGAGCGTTCGACGTCCGCATTGAATACTCAGGACTGTTCGAGCAAGCTTATAGAGATTCGTATACTTTGGAAGTCCACAACTGTTTTTCAATCGCCCAACATCACGCCAAAAATGGTCGACACGTCCACTTTCTTCGAATACAGACAAAGCAGGTGACAAATCGTCGTTTTGATATGCAAGGTATTCATCACGAATCAGGTCATGGTCAGACGAAGATATGATTTGTGGAAAATTCAAAACCAATCTCTTAATGGCGTGCGTATTGGATTCTTTCTTTCTATGTAGAGGATGGAGTGCCAAGGCATCTCGCAAGAGTCTGTTGCGAATTGGCAATCGTTTCAGCAGATACTTTGTGATTGCAATATAGCACTTGATCATGCACTGAATTTCGATTTTAGGAGGAGTTTCAACGTTGCCATTTTCTACTTCCTCCCAAGGAACGTGATTTGCAGGCAATGAAACATCAACGTCTGCAATTGCATCGACATTTGACAGAAGACTGTTCTTCACGAATCGTGTTATAATTCTGCGCACGAGTTCTACACATTCAATGTGAAGTAGATGGACTAGAGGGGCTTCCTTTTGAAATGTTACGAGGAAAGACTCGAACATTTTTGCTAATGAAGCAACGAAGTTCAATTTCACTAGGAAAGTATTGTCTAGCAGCATTCCCGTGATTCGTCTCAGACGGTCGTTTTTCCGCAACTCTAAGGACGTATCTCCACATCTAACTAACGATGGAATGTACTTCAGAAAATATTCTTTAATGGCGTCATAATTCACCAAAACTCTTGTGAGTGATCGACCAAGTGTGATCCATCGAGTGTGTCCATGTTGAATAAAAAAATTCCAACAAGATGCTCTGAAAATCTTCCCGCTTACAAGGAGATTGTCGGAACCAATAAAACATATCAATGCAGAAATTCTCAACACCATCCCCGTATTCTTTCAATCCAGCACGGAAAGTGTTATGAACCACGTGCAAGTTGGATGGAACGAATTCTAACAGTCCTGGTAATCCAAGTGATTATTCAAAGATTGCCAGATTGATTTATTTACGTTGGGACCATCTGATGATGAACAAAACTAATTGGATCGGCACACCTATTTCTTTAAACAAAGAAATAATCGAGTCAGTGACCGTTGATGCCTTTGCATGACAAAAGAATCTGCTGCTTAGATATTGGACGACGATTTCCTCACGAGAGATAGACCAGAATCGAACAAGCAGGTCCATTTGCTTCTCTGATTTCTTCGTTGTTGTCTCATCAAATTCCAACGTGAAGAGAGATTCTGATTTTTTCATTTCCTCGATTAATTCCCGTTGAAAAAGGGTCCTAATCCATCCGATACAACATATGATGCTTTGCTGCTTTTGCATTGAAAAATATCACTGATAGTACAGGAAACATAATCTGAAACACTTCATTAATATCGTCACAAGAGGCGAAAGACCAGTCAGATGAGCACATCTTTAAAATCCATGTTATTTCAGCTCTAGTAACTTCTTCATTTTCAGACGGTCGCAAAAGAAATCCAGATGATTTTGTTCTGACTTCCTTGTTTTGCTGCGATGAATCTTTCGATCCTTGAGAATCTACTGAACCGCAATCGATAATAATTCGTTGTTGATTAGCATTCAACTTATCTTTTGCAACGATTCTGTGTTTGACTGTCTTTGCATGGTTTAATAGCTGCATTCTTCCTGAATTAGAACATGATATATCAGTTTTGCATACAGTAAAGAATGCTCAGAAATTATCGGTGGGGTTTGACTTACACCATGATGACAACAAGTGCCCATTTGAATCTTTCGTGTTAAGCCAGGCACTCTGAAATTTAGTCTTTTACCATGCGGCATATTGCGCTGAAATTCGGAAAGTCTGATAAAAGGGATTCTTAATGATGCATGAAAATTTGACAATGTACGAATTCACTATTTTGGGGCTCATAAAACCTCGAAAACAGCAATTCAAAATAAAATATTGCTACATAACCATTCAAATTCTTAAGACAAATTTCATGTATTATGAGATACAAATACAGAAAGAATGCAATCAAGCCAATAACTCATTCGAATAACAATGGTTATATGTACATGATCAAAAGAAAAAAAAACAACATCAGAATATAAAGCTCTTTACTAAACTACATTATCGCAGTATCAGTATGGTATTCGCACTTAAAGGAGTTCGAATGCTCATTTAATGGTGCAAAAAGTTTCCGAAAAATCTATTTCAATTTCTAAGTTATTTTGTTCAAACATAGTCTGTTTTTCAAGCGACGAGATCTGACAACTTCAGACAGCAATAAGGAATCCAACTCTTTAAAGTCAGTAAATGAAAAACATTGGAAGATTGAATGTTAACCTTATGTATGTACTCCATATTAATGTCTTCCAACACTATAATGAACTTGCACACGACTGTACTTGATCCTTGTTAGACATGATAGCCTACATGTCTGGAAGCTGTTTTCTACGAAACTTTCTTCCTATGAATTCTTCTAATGCTGGTTACGCGATGAATTCTTTCCTTATCTGTGGAGGAGATTGAGATTAAAATCATTGTATGAATATAACAGTTCGACACTTAAATGAAAAAAACTTCGACACATAATTGAATGATTTTTGTAAGGGCTTTTTAATTTTTTCTATTTTCTATCTTATATTTACTTTTCTATCTTTTTTGTAATATAAAAGCTGTTATTTTTATGATAATTTTTTTAAATGTAGAATTACCACATTATCTTACAACGGATAACAAGGATACATTTCTGTGATAATTATTTGATTATGAATCTGTAAATAGTTCTGATATATATAATTTTCATTAACTGATAAAATGTCACTATATGATCCGGTAACTCTCACGAAACAAATAAAAGTCAAATTACACAACTTCATAGAAAAGTAGGGATTTCGCCGGAAAGTAGTGAAAAGTAGGGATTTTGCAAAAAAATAGTGAAAAAAGGGAGACCCTTAAAAAGTAGGTAAAAGTAGGGATCGCTGGGATGCCTGCTAAGGGCTTCATTTTCATTATAATCCCTATTGTCTTCTTTTTGTTGTTGAATTTGTGCTTCAGTCCTTATACGCTTCTCATCGGCAATCCTAGTGATGTAGCGAGCTCGAGCTCCATTGACAGCCTTCAAAACACGGTTGGTCATAGGCAATTTTTCTGGCCTTCTATAGTATGTTGCCATTTACGATGAAGTTGCTTTGTAACCGTTCAACGTTGCATCGTTCATTCTCGTCCTCTGAGAAGTGAGTATCAACTTGTTTTCACTGAAGGACCTTTCAACGTCCGCATTTCCATGACTGAAAAAAAGAGTGCGATATTTGGATACTTCTGAAATCCGACTGCATTTTTTAAATGGAACACTTTGCTCCAGAAGTCATCGATGTGCTCATGGAGTTCTTCATCCACATCGTCGTCCGATATTTCAGATCACTTTCCTCCTGCTACTCAGACGAGGAATCCATTGGCGGCAATGTCTCATGTCGAAAAAGCTTCCACTCATCGATCAGCCTGTCAATATTTCTTTGAGGGAAAAGCTTGATCGAAACAACTAATCTTCTTAATGCCTCGACAGATGCAGCCTCTGTCCTCGAATTCGGACGTAAGACTCGGAGGTCACGGAGAATGCTATTTTTTAGCGGCAGCGTCTTCAAAAGGACGCAATGGCGTTTTCATAGAAGAGCATAGCTCGATTCAGAAACTCGATGTAATCACGCTGTGATATTTCGCGGCTGTTCAGCTTCGTGTCAATGTCGTCAAAGCTTCATTTCCGATTTCGGGAATGCGCACTTGGTTGGATGATTGACGATAATCAATGCTGTAAAGGTCCACACCATATTTCCCATCAACAATCTCGGGTTTCACAATGCGAAGAAGAAGGGTGGTGACGAGGGTTGATAATTCCTCAAAGTATATGAAGAAGTTTCATAAGGGTTTTATAATTCCTCATAAAGAAGCTTTGACGTATACAATGGCTTCGCCACTTCGGAGATTTTCGAGCATAGCGCATGAGCCTGAGCCCTTCCAAGAGTAATGGAGCTCAGATGACAAACGACAATGCGTTCACGATTTTCGGAGTAGTACCTTACGAGGATTTCTAACTGTCGCCAGTGCCTTGCTGTCGTTATTTCATCGATTTCCAATGCAGTTCTTCGTATTTCTTAGCAGTTACCTCATGAAAATGTGGCCCTAGACCGTCTGAGAGAATTCTGCTCGTTTTACTCCTTCTACATGAAAAAGAAGCTGCAATTTGGGAATCTGGGAACATAGCACCAAAAACAGGGGTCACTGTGTCAGAAATCTTTACAGGAAGGTGAGTAACAGCAACGTTTGTGCACCACATAGCCTCAGCAGCGCTGACTTTGTCGAAAAAGGAAAGTTATGACTTAGCTGTGGAACTTGTGGAGGTGATGCCTCCCGGAAAAACAACTCTCAATTGTAACTTGCTTTGAACGTAGCGGTTTCAATTGCGAATTGGCATCGCGGCTTCATTAGCTGAAGTGATATGACTCTTTTTCCTAGAATGTCGAATCAAAGCGTCCCGTCCTCTATCTTCGACAGATATTTCTTCCTCACATAGAACACAATATGCAGAATGTTCATCAGTCTTGCTCTTCGTACACCAAGAATTCAATGTATCGCCATTTTGTCACAATTTGTCACGTTTTTTCGAGATTCCTAAATTGTCACGTTTTGTCACGTTTTGTCACATTTTGTCACATCGGACCATCCCTGCAACAGGACAGTTGATACAAAAGAACCTACATTTCATTATGGCAAAACGGGAAGTGGAAAGACAACATTTATGCGTAAGTACATCCAAGAACATTTTGGAGAAGATGTACATATTTTCTGTATGCAGTCTGACGAATGGAAAGGATATTCTAATGTTTATGGTATAGAAAATTTAGATGTTGTAATTTAGTTGTTGTAACATTTGTAATTTCGTTTTACGAATTTAGGGAGTACCCTATTTTCTTTTTTTTTCATATAGGTGTGATATCCGGTGCTAGCGAAGCGTTGCGCCGGATCTCATACCCTATGCTACTGATATTGTCAGTCACTCACTTAAACTTAGAGATATGTAGCTTCTAAACCAGTAATATATGCACGAGAAAATCAGCTCGCTGTTCCCAGGGCATTACCAGTATTTGTAGATGTCAGATTCCAATTTTTCTAACTTTTGAAGTAGACGTCCCATTGACCATTTCTAAGAATCTATCATATTATAGAGCAGAAAATAACGCTCTATCTATTCAATTGCCAACCGAATGAAAAGTGTACTCTGCTGACAAAGAAATAAGCTGACGTTGAAAAACTGTCATATTACCTATTTCACAGCTGATGTCTCGTAACAAATTTAATTAATTAAATTTTTCTTTGCATGTCGTGGATAACAACGATCTTTGTTTCACTGATAGATAGGCCAAACTACGTCCTTTGATTGATCTCATCAATCGGACAGTTCGACATAAACTCCAATTATCTTACATCGACGAGCAGATCGTTCCTTATTTTGGCCATCATAGATGCAAAATGCATCATAAAGAGAAACCCATACGATTTGGATTTGAAAGCTGGGTAGTGGCGGTGAATAACACGCCAATGCATTTTTCCGCGTGGTTGAGTAGGTGGAAATATGTCCGATGTTCCCTTTGGGAATCATGCTATAAGAAACTGTAGGGAACATATTTTCAACTCAAAGGACCATGCTCTCTATTTGACAACCTGTTCTGTTCGCTTACTGTGTTAGAAGAATTGAAACGTAAATCCAGACAAGCAATCGAAAATTCGCTAAATATTCGCATCCAAAATTCTTAGTTTCTGAGTGTAAAGGAAACAGAGGAAAAAGAGCGTGAAAATTTCATAGCATATTCAACAAAAGATCTTTTTATTTGTTTTGTATGATCCAATGACAATCAAGCATCAGTGACGATTGCAAGCAATTATGCGAAGTGCATGCCAATATTGCAAGCAAACAGACGAGTAAAAGAGCAAGCTGAAAAATGCTATCGATCATCCGTCCTTACACTGACACATACAATAGCCACATGGGCGGTGTTGATTTTGTGGATAGTGGTTTGTCTAATCTTCGACCTTTCATGGAAGGTAAAAATGGTGTTGGGCGCTATGGATTAATTGCATTTGCATGTTACACGTAGCAGCGTTCAAAACATACGGTGGCACTAGGTCATCTGATCAGTCAACTTGATTTCATGAGAATAAAAGAAACTGCAAATAATTGCCGTCGAACGCCCCCAAAGACTTGGAAAACGGCGACTGGGTGCAGTTTTATACCTAGATTCAGTGGCATAAATGACCACATACCAGGTCCGATTTTTGCCACCTTATAAGGAATATACTTGAATTTAGCATTGAAGCCAGGTTTATAAAGTACTTTTAATTTCTAAGTTTGTACATAATCCAAATACATGACAATTTATACCAAAATCAGAATGATAAATAATCAACCTAATAATAATGTACCGGTATATGCCCAATGTTTCCATTGGGAACAGCATCGTATGTCTAAAAATGGCAAAAGTGGAAATCAAATGCCACAGTTCTACTTCTATTCATAGGTTGCTGTAAGAGGAATGAATTCATTTTGTTTCACCATTGGGCAACATGAAATGAAAAGATGATATCATCAACGTCTTCGATTGTTTTCCACGAATTCTCGAGTGCTGGGAATCCCTGGAACATTTCTATTCATGCATGTAGCTATGATGTAATTATGGGCTGATGGTTTGAAAGTCAAATGGGTGTGGTAATAAGGAGAAAAGATATAAATTAGCAAAAGGAAGTTATAGTCCGGCAGCCAGAGCGAGTTTCAGCAGGGATCGAGGCCGAAAGTGAGACTTTCGCAGAATTATGTGCACCTTTTGCCCACTACGAATCGGTGCGTCTGCCGAGTTTTAGTGAGTTCCTCTTCTTGTCAGACACGTTCAAAGAAAAACAAATGTAAATCCTATGGGAAGCAGATTGCAGTTTTTGGCTAAAATGAAATTTTGCATGTTTTCTCTGATTAAACGAAACGTACTAAGCCCAGAGTCATAATTTTGGTATGCAATATCTTCAGGTCATTTCCTTTCATGCTCATGCAACCCTGTCTATAAAGCTTAACACATTCAGATTTGGCGAGCCTCTTAATGTCGGCAAACAAAACCATTTTAAGCAACTTTATCTACTTTCAACCACATTCTCACATACATTGCTGATCAGAATCATGATAATATCACAAGCACATCGTAGGAAATGACCTGAAGACATTCGATGTCAAAAATTATGACTCTAGACTTGATACTTTACAGGTGATAAGCGAAAACATGAAAAATTTCATTTTAACTAAAAGCTGCAACCTGCGTCCCATTGGATTTACATGTGTTCTTCTTTGATCCTGTCTGACAAAAAGAGGAACTCACTAGGACTCGATTCGTAGTAGGCATAGGGTGTACATCATTCTGTGAAAATCTCATTTTCGGCCTCGTTCCCTGCAGAAATTCGCTTTGGCTGCCGGACTATAATTTCCCTTTGCTAATTTCTATCCTTTCTCCTTATTACCACACCTATGTGTGTATTATAATTACACGAAATAATTGGAACCTCGGTAATGACAATCCCTCGTTAATCGCAATTCGCGACCGTCTCCCAATGCATTGCAATTAACGAGGTTCGACTGTATTTGAAGTACACATTTTTTTGGATGTGATTCCTGCGAATATATGAGTCATGAATCCCTCCCAATGGACCAAATGTAGCACAATACGTTATTTTTGCTTTCCATCATTCGAGTTACCTACAGTAGGCTACTTCATTGTTTAATTTGAACTTATTTGCAAAAATTCGGAAAAAATTAGGAAAATGACCTACTTCAAGTCGATTGAGCTACCTCTAAATCTTGATATTTTTGCGAAATATTTGAGATTCCTTGGTTTTATAATAGGGAGACATGATTTAGGAGTTGGGAGCGAGGAAATTCCGACTTATTTCTTTAAGGACCACCCTAATGTACATGCATGCTTTCATATTCGTAGATTTGACGTACCGGTATTCATGTATCGGAACACGCAAACGCGTGTCTGCTTTTCAAACTCGAATTATGACTCGCACCCTTAAAGGAAATGCCCATGTCATCAATAACTTACCCCTGCAATAAAATATTTTGAAAATTTTGTCATCTTACGGAAATACTTTAACATGATTTTGCAGATCTAGTTGGTATTTAAATCCATAAATAGAATTTGTAGGGAGAAAACTTTGCGTTTCAAGGAAAATAATAGCCTAACCATCAATATCTTATGATTTTAGCGTTCGGAATGATAGACATGATTGTAAACCGCACAAACTATACTCGATTGCGCATCAACACAATATAGGCCTATGTAGCCTACTGCATATATAGGCCCATCAAGTTTTAGAGGACGACAAGGAACAGAATCTTGAGAACAAGCGACCGATTGTGTCTCCAAAAGTCTATGCCAGGGCTAGACTTCCACCCTAGAAGCACTGATCTCAACTTATCATACTTTTTTTTCTTGCGAGTCCTTGGACATGTCACGATCTCGTCTCTGGTAGATTTAGTACTACCATTCACTTTGCAGCTTTCCAGCCTAAATTGTAATGTTGTGAAGTTTTCACTACTACAACTAGCTCAACTGGGTTCGAATCCCAGCGCGGAGTATCGTCCTATATTTTTATTTCCGTAAATAAAATGAAATTGTAATTCACGAAAAATTGGAGTCCTACAGCAAGTAATTATGGGTCACTTCAGACCCTTACGACGTAATTGTTTTCTCTCCTTTCACGCCATCATTGCTTAGAAAATGGATCGGCTGTTCCGCGTCTCAATTATTTTAATGATGCTAATTATAGCTGTATGTAATAATATGAGATAAACTTCTAGAATGAATTATCTATTAGAAAGCTAAGTAGCCGACTGTAGTCTGACAAAAAGCAATTGATAAAAGTTCCTAATTATTCAACTAAACGGATGACTGGACGAGGATCGCAACGTTTTTTGCATGGAACATTGAGGACTTGTTTACTTATTATTTGGTGCACTTTACTATCATTAAGCTTCCTTTAACTAAGCTTCCTATCCAAGAGAAAAACCTTAATTGAAGGAAAATTGAAGTTTTCGACCAATATGTCAGCTTCGTGTGCTGACTCTGACTTACTCGAGATGTATTACCTCTAGCTACATAATTTTGGGCGCTATGTCTTCCTGTTGTCTTCTATCACGTTCCATCAAGTGCTAGAAACAACCTCATAAGTGTATTATAATATATTATTATATATCATATGATATCATTATGATATATATTATAATATATCATATAAGTATGATTGATGTTTGAGCTGAAATTTGATCAAAATTTTATGTTTGCCTGATTAAGATGTTTGCTGAATCCAAATATGTTTAACATTTGTAGGCTAAGGTATATGGTTGAGTGACTTAAAGACCTGAGGATCTTGCCAAAAAGTATGGCGTTATAATCAATAAATCTCATTGTCGGCATAAACACGAAAAATTTACGGATTGGTCGAAAATTTCAATTTCCTTTCAACGTCTTTGTCTTTGATCCTTTCTGTATATCAAAGGTACTCGGAAGCGCGCAATTTCGTAGTGGTCACAGGGTGTGCAACATGCTGTGAAAGCCTCATCTTCAGTATCGTGCATGCCAGGGATGCGGAGCCGGAGTCGGAGTCGTAGTACTATCATTTTTGCTGGAGTCGGAGTAATCCGGACTATAACCAGACCAGAAGCATAATACAAACAAATTATTTGTCCTCGTGCATATCTGTCACTGTCTTGATGTCAACTTTCTCCGTCAAACATAAGTAAAGAGACATTGCTGCATGCAAAGCTTGTAATTGTTGATAGAATGAAACGTGATAGTAAAAAAGGATTGTCTTTTCACTCGGTAATTTAGTTGAGAAGACAAGCCTTCCTACCTCGATCACACCTACATGTAAGCACCAAAGGTCACATCAGAGACAAAGATTAAATGCTAGCTTGTTTGAGAACATTACCTCTTCACCAAACGTTAATCTTTCGTGATGGCTCCTCCAAAGCGCATATTAAAATCGGAATTATACTCATTTTTTGAGATGGGAAGTTTCCTGCCTGGTAGAGACTGGAGAAAAATCGTGTAAAGCACCATCAGGGAGGAGCCGAGTCGTATGCATACAACTTAAAGCGACATTTGATGAACTTTCATCAAAAATGATTGATGATTGATACAGCAATGACATTGAAGATAGGCTCAGGTAAGCCTATATTGATCTATGATGCAGGTTTTTTCAAAAAACTAGGCTATATATACTTGCCACCCGGAGTCGGAGTCCTATCAAAATGATAGGATTCCGCATCCCTGGTGCATGCAGAAGCTCGTCCTGATGGCGGGGGACTGTGCGGTGCGCGATGCGAAACTATCTACATCAAACGTGTGAGCACATCAAACTGGAAAAAAGTCTCCATTGAATCAGAACCCACAGGGCATCACTATTACTGCTGAATGATAGAAAAAGTAACTTACTTTCAACTTCAAATCAGAAGTCTTGTGTCATCAAATTCACTGATTTTGAGCTCATCTGAAATTTTTCGGGGAGCAATTTCAGGCTCAGTGGTGATAATAGCCACTCCATTTGAACTATTGGTACACAACACTGAATAAATTAAAAACTTGAGATACTCTGTATTTCAGCAGCCTCATCGGTCAGTAGGAGATCTAGTGCGCATTCTCAGTGTTCGTAAACCTCGTTCACCCAATTATTCGGAATTTTGAAATTATGAAAAACTGAAATATTTTATGATGTATATATTAGATCATAGGAAATAAACAAATCCATATAGCCGGCTACTATGATGGCTACCTGCTGCCGCACTTACTGCGTGGTCATCGCCGCCATAGACATCGAACATCAACAACTAGCTTAACAACCTTTATGCTTATTATTCGATGTCTATGATCACTACGATGCCATCGATTAACTGTTTATCCAAACAGTTAATTACGCAAATATTTCAGTTTCATACATGAAGCCCTGCCAATCGTGATGCCACATCATCATTCCAAGGAGTGTCATTTACAGGGGCACGAATTCTCTCAAAGCCAAAACGGAAAGACACATCACATGCGTTCATCAATTGATGCACGTGCTTAAGGTCATAATAAATCTCTCCAGATCCTTCGTAGGCTTTTATTGAATAAATTGACCAGAAAGTGATGGACATCGTTGGCAAGGAACAGTAATCCTGACGACGTTTGGCAAATTATCATGGCATAATCGGAATCACAGACATCGAACACTATGCATTGAGGAGCAACACCAAGTTGTTAATGTTCGATGTCTATGATCGGAATCATGCGACTAGACCGGACATATTCTGACTATTCATTGACAGTAGAACAAGTCTTTTGGGATGGATTCTCGCATGGAAGATTCCCTACTATGAATAGGCTAGGAGGGACATTGTGTTTAAATGCCTATCCCGTCGTGTGCAAAAATTGTTTGGTATGGCCAGAGTTAGAAAAGTCGGAATTGGAATCGACGATATTTAAATCTACTGGAATTGGAATTGACCTTTATAAACCTCAATTCCACTTTTTCGATAGACCTGTGATAAATCTATTTGTACAAAAATTGAAATCACAGCACTCGGCCGTTGTGTTTTCTGGACGCAGAGATAAGAGAGATAGATCGACAGAGGTAGCTTTATTCTATTGTTCAAAGATATTTAAGACTACTTGTTTATATGGAGCTAGATTGGACATAATTCAATTATCGTGGCACCTCTCTCGTTGCCTAATTACGTTTACAACTCATTCATCGTATTCCTTGCATCGCATTCAGTTCCTCGCCTCTTGATTGGAGGTAAGCAGCGACCAATCACAACTTTATATTTTGTAAAGAATTTAAATGTAGTTTTCATTGGTAATCTGGAAAATATATAATCAGTCAAACTGAAAAACATAGGTTAACTGTAAAATGTGCCAGGAGCCAAAATTCGAAAAACTGCCAGTACCCATAACTTTTTTGGATTTCAATATTTTTCAAAGATTTTTTCAGACACTGGAGAATGTTGGATGTTCTACACGCCTGCACAGTTTCACAGCGATATTCTTTCTTTAACTCTTCTTTAATCCACATTTATAGGCCCGGTCACTAACTTTTTGACATGCCAGTAGCCAAAACTTTTTCATTTCAACTCCGATCTACCTGAACTACCCATACAACCTCTCTCCAGTCCTAACCAAGTGGCCGGTGTAGTTTCAGCCCAATCGCCCAACTCTAGCCGTGGTCCAACCTCAGATTTCTCTCATTATAGGCCCGGTCACTAACTTTTTGACATGCCAGTAGCCAAAACTTTTTCATTTCAACTCCGATCTACCTGAACTACCCATACAACCTCTCTCCAGTCCTAACCAAGTGGCCGGTGTAGTTTCAGCCCAATCGCCCAACTCTAGCCCTGGTCCAACCTCTGATTTCTCTCATTATAGGCCCGGTCACTAACTTTTTGACATGCCAGTACCCAAAACTTTTTCATTTCAACTCCGATCTACCTGAACTACCCATACAACCTCTCTCCACTCCCCACGAAGTGGCCGGTGTAGTTTCAGCCCAATCGCCCAACTCTAGCCGTGGTCCAACCTCAGATTTCTCTCATTATAGGCCCGGTCACTAACTTTTTGACATGCCAGTAGCCAAAACTTTTTCATTTCAACTCCGATCTACCTGAACTACCCATACAACCTCTCTCCACTCCCCACGAAGTGGCCGGTGTAGTTTCAGCCCAATCGCCCAACTCTAGCCGTGGTCCAACCTCAGATTTCTCTCATTATAGGCCCGGTCACTAACTTTTTGACATGCCAGCAGCCAAAACTTCTTCATTTCAACTCCGATCTACCTGAACTACCCATACAACCTCTCTCCAGTCCTAACCAAGTGGCCGGTGTAGTTTCAGCCCAATCGCCCAACTCTAGCCCTGGTCCAACCTCTGATTTCTCTCAATATAGACCCGGTCACTAACTTTTTGACATGCCAGTAGCCAAAACTTTTTCATTTCAACTCCGATCTACCTGAACTACCCATACAACCTCTCTCCAGTCCTAACCAAGTGGCCGGTGTAGTTTCAGCCCAATCGCCCAACTCTAGCCGTGGTCCAACCTCAGATTTCTCTCATTATAGGCCCGGTCACTAACTTTTTGACATGCCAGTAGCCAAAAATTCTTCATTTCAACTCCGATATACCTGAACTACCCATACAACCTCTCTCCAGTCCTAACCAAGTGGCCGGTGTAGTTTCAGCCCAATCGCCCAACTCTAGCCCTGGTCCAACCTCTGATTTCTCTCATTATAGGCCCGGTCACTAACTTTTTGACATGCCAGTAGCCAAAACTTTTTCATTTCAACTCCGATCTACCTGAACTACCCATACAACCTCTCTCCAGTCCTAACCAAGTCGGCC
>CAJQUW010014577.1:22500-28841 GCA_907163375.1 Prostheceraeus crozeri | reverse complement strand
CTAACTCCGCCAAACTTGAACGAATTTCTCTGAAATTTGGAAGATATGTCACTTGTGCTTACTAATATCATTGTTGGAAATTTCAAGCATGAATATTGAGTTGTTTTCCTGTTATAGATAAAAAAGTAGTAGATAATTTGATATTTATTTAGCAATGTTACACAAAATCATACCTCACTCTTATAAAATTACATTTGTTTCCTTTGTTATGTAATATGTTGTTCTACAAGCCAAAAGCTATCAAGCAAAACAAAAATAAAGAAAATCGGTCAATCAGAGCCAGTATAGCACCATTATTCATCAACAATAATGTAACTGCTACATGTGATTAACTGGACTATCATGTTCCATACTTCCTGACTTCGTTGCGGTAGGTGTTGCAGCACTCCTGATATTGCTTTCAGCTAGAAATCTATCTTATCTCTTACCGGTTGAAAACAATACAAAGCACAAATGAACAAGTAACGAGATCGCATTCACAAAAGGCAAAGTGTCAGCCCTTGCTAGAACTAGGGTTTTCTTAGCGAGCTACAAGCAAGCGACTAAGTGTGTCCATTACACAAATGTGCATCGATGGCCATTAATGATGATTTTCGACGACTCTGTCGTAAAGAGGGCTCTGGCCGTCCACGCAAAACATCCAAACGTAGAGACCGCCTAATTTTGAGATTTGTTAAAGTTGATCCAAGTCTCTCGTTAACTGAGATGGCTGCACTAGACTCGTCTATTTCTAAAGTCCACTATTCGTAGAAGACTTATTGAGTCGAATTTCAAGAGCTGTAAGAGGCCCTCTCAGATCGAATTATCAGATCAGCATACAAAAAGACGTCTCAGATGGGCAATGAGTCATTTTCACTGGCGAAATCAATGGGATCGGGTTGTCTGGTCTGATGAGGCATCAGTCCGTCTGAAGGATAGTGATGGTCGATTGAGATTATGGATAAAATCTGATCAGGAAATTCCGAGACATTTACATCGTCCCCGGGTACAAGGTGGTGCGACTTCTACTGATTTGGCTGGCATTTGGACCAATGGCCGCTCTGAACTTCACATACAGCAAGGAACCATGAATTCTGAACGCTATGTGAATGTTTTACGAATGAACATTTGCCAAATGACAGATCAACTTGGTGATCCATCGACTTGGTTATTTATGGTTGGTAATGCTATGTGTCACAGGAGTAGTAGAGTCAACTTATTCAAGTCTCAATTAGGGCTTAGGACATTATCTTGGCCAGCTCGTTCTCCTGATCTGAATCCCATAGGAAATGTATGGAGTATTCTAAAACGTAACGTTCGTCGTTCACTGCTACCTACAGATGGCGTATCACAACTTACGTCACTGTTAAAAAGAGAGTGGAGAAAGTTAGATCATTCGAAAATCAACGATATCATCGAATCAATGCCTAGACGAATTGGTAATGTCATTGACAATAAGGGTAGGGCCACAAAATATTAGCTTCTTAAGAACCGTTACTGTATCATAGCTTATCAGATTATATAAGGACATTTAAATATATTAGGGACATGAAATAACATGAAAAATGCTTTCTGTATCATACTTCTGTTTTATTTAGTCAAATTTTAGGAAGATCTACTTTTTATGAAACGGACTGTATATTGTCCTTATCAATTTTCAGAAGGACATCCAGAAAAGGTAATTCTTTATTACCCACTTCTGATGTAAAGTGCAAGTTACTGTGTTGAATATTTAGAAAATTATGAAATACATCTATGTGTTGATCATTGTTAAATACAGCTATGATATCATCCACATACCGACGATACACAACAGGAGAGAAAGGTAAGTCGTACCATTTATGTTCTAGATTAGCTAAGATGTTAGCGAGGGTTGGACCCTACGGGCTACCCATACTTACACCATCCACCTGTTGGTATACGGTGTCATTCATAAGAAAGCAACCAGACGTGGCAAATTTTAAAAAGTCTTTAAATACTTTTTCTTCGTACTTCGGTTCATTGGCATTACTAGGTGAGTACGAGTACACTAATTTAGTTGCAATGTTATTGCTTCAGTTACGGGTACGTTGGTAAATAAGTTTTCGACGTCAAAGCTCACAAGGGTGCTATGACGGTTTATTTTATGTTTAACATCATCTAATACACTAATGAAATCATTAATTGATTTCAACATAAAGTCATCATTGATATGTGGTTTACTTAAATTGTCTAAGTATTTAGTTAATTTATAATTAGCAGCACCAATAGTACTAACTATCGGTCGAACAGGGTAGTTGTTCTTATGTACTGTTACGGTACCATAGATACGTGCTATGTTACTACCAGAAGGCAGTATGTCCTTATAAACGCTGTCATCAACTTTATTTTTTACATATTTATTGAGATAGCGAGATAATTTATTTTCCTCGATACAAACAGGATGTTTTTAATATCATTAGGTACAGGAATTATTTTAAATTTAGAAGAATCACTCAATATCCCATTAAGTTTATGATTAGGCTATAGTCATCAGTATCTACAAGCACGATACCTTGACCTTTATCAAAAGAACAAATCTTTAAGTTACGAATCTTAGATAGTCTATTTAAAGTCATGCGTAACATACGGTTACGTTTACTTTTCAAAGTGTTATTGCAGTTATCTTCGAATTCCCTCAGTGAGTGTATTATATCTAATTATATTTCTTTGGTCCAGTTAGGATCATTGCGCGGTACGCCACAAATTGATTTTTCTAGTTCATATTTCATTTTATCTAAATCAAGGTGTCTAGGAGCAATAGGATTTTTTAAACCATACCGTAATGCTTCACGTTCAAACAGAGAGAGTGAATGGCTACTAAGGTTAATGATGCAATCAGGGGTTGCAGTCCTTTGTTCAAGCCAAAGTTTACTTAATTTACTACGATGAGATTCTTTTACTTGTAGGAGAGAGTTATTGACATGTTTGTAAATAGCCAATTTTAACGTGAGAATACGAAACCACGATAATTGACTCGAAATGTGACTGGTAAAATTTTGGAGTTTAAATTTATTGTGTTTCAATTTTTTATTTAAGAATTTTATATGCGATGTGATGTCTAATTTGTTGAATTCATCAACATCATCACTAATTGGTTTAAGTTTAGGTTTAGTGGGAAGAAATTTAGGACACAAGTGAAGAATATCACAATCATTGAAATAGGTGATATCCAGTTGTAATTTTTTGACTTTGAGAATGCATTTTTCCAGTTTTCGGAGATCATTCACAGATACATTAAATTGATTACTTATTCTAAAGTATAGATCAGCAAGATTACTACTTTTTACAAACCACAGTATGCAACAAATGACTAGTGAGTATAGACTCATAGTTAGGTAAGTACATTAACAAAATAGAAAACAATTGTATTTTGCTTAATACAATTGCGAATTAATTAATACAATTAATACTAATTAATAAAATTAATGCAATTACGAAAGCAAAATACAACTGTTTTTGAACACCCGTCGTATATACCTCGTGGTTAGAGGGCATGCATGCACGTCCTCTAGCTCCAACGTCGCTGGTTCAAACCTACCCACGACTGATGAGGCCCGACAGGCCGAAACATCTCTCGTGGTGGTTACATCTGTTGAGATTTGATAAATTCATCGATTGCCGGGTTAATTGTCTAAATATATACTATGAAATACTATGAATGTATATATTGTATGAAATGCATTGACATCACATGAAATTTGTCAAAAAGGGAAAGAAAAATCAGAAGATGCGTACAGCTGGAATGTATTAAAATATTGAAGTCACAAATGTTCGGCCGAAGCCTTCATCAGGTGAAACAACATAAAATGCACATAGCCAGGTGTGATTCTTCTATAAAAGGTACATGTTGAAATATACAGAAGTCAAGAGTCCAGTTCGAAAGCTCACTTTTCTATTGAAACACATATTCAAATGTTTACAATCCATGATAACATATATATTTAGCACAGATAAACATCACAACTCGCCCTTTCTTTCGAAAAGAGTCCGATCACTAATGGAGAAGACAGCAAAGAGGCTGAAAAGGCGAACACTCATAAATCAATCACTTAGTGAGAATCACACCATCACTATACACAGCGATGTCACTCGATTAATGAGACTCACTATCACGGTCGACATTAATGTCACTCGAGGTCATCTCAAAGTCTCGGAAGCGCGACGGCGCCCTGCGGCTCCTCTGTGGTCTTGGATTTCTTCTCTCCTGATTTCGCGTTTCACCAGTCCTTCCTGTCTCTGGTCGGTCTTCACTTCTTGCACCTTCCTCGTTCACTCGATCCCATCTTGGTCGGTGATGGCCGTTCACTATCGGGTATGATCCGTTCTTCCGCCTCCTCCGTTTTAGTTTCGGACATCATACGATTCTTGACGGGCAAAGGTGATAACCTAGCAGTCGATTCATTCTTAATCCTACCCCCTTCCTTAACTATGACTGTATGTCTATCAACTTGGCTAACAACTTCAGCCGTAGTTCCTGGTGCCTCAAGTTTCTTGACTACTGGAGATTTGACAAGTACTTCTGAGCCGGGAGGGAATTGCCTATTTTCATAACGTCTATGTGCATCTGCTCTATGCCTACGCATAGCAATGTTCTAGGCGGCAGAACCGAAGGGCTGCGGAGAAAGGTATCGGTCGCTAAGGGGTGGGAGTCAGAGGTCCTTGACTCTAAAGTCTAAAAAAAGCTCGCTAGGTGTGTACCCTGTTGTTGCATGTATGTCAGTCATTTCTTATTGCCATGAAGGCGGTCGGCAAAACATGTCTCCAGCTACTGCTTTCCAATTTTTGTTTGAGTAACAAACATTTAAGCTTCTTCTGTAGCGTCCCGTTAAACCTTTCGCACAAACCGTTTGAGCTAAGCCTGTAAGTATTCGTAAATAATTTCTTAACTCCGAAATTGCGTAAATAGTTCAAAAATTCCTTGCTTCTGTATTGTGTGCCATTATCAGACAGGATAGAGTCAGGAAACCCATACCGTGAGAAGAAATCCCGAAATTTATCAATAAGCGTTCGTGCAGACATATCCCTCCCTGGGTAGGCCTCAGGAAACCTAGAGAAAGCGTCCATGATTACCAAAATATATTGATAACCTCCATCTGATGGAAGCGGTCCAATGTAATCTGTTGCAATCATTTGAAGAGGGGCATCTAAAAGGTATGGCTTCAGCTGCGCGTTCACGAACTTCGGTTTAATCATTGAACATATTCTATAATGTTGGACAAAGTGTCGCACGTCTTGCCGGAGGTTTGGCCAAAAATATGTGCTCGTCGCCTTCTGTATCATGTTCTCTATCCCCTGGTGTCCATAATGCAGTGCTGTCAAGAGTTGAGTTCGTTTCCGGGGAGGAATTAGGAGTTTGTCTTTCACGTAAATAATTCCATTCTTGATTGATAAATCATTCTTACAACACCAGAGTTGCTGGTACACTCCATTTGGTTGGCGACTGTCATTTCTATCAATTGCTTTGAAAAGAATCTTGAATTCTGGGTCATCTTTCTGGGCCCTTCTGATAACATCAACCTCGACCGAAACTTCTCCATCTTCATCTACCTCGGCAATCGAATAAACTCATGATAACGAATCCGCTACAACATTTTCTTTCCCTGGGATGTATTTAACATCATAGTCAAACTCAGAAACCAACACTCTCCATCTATGAACTTTGGAACTGACGCTATCTGCTTGTAAAAGGTACTTCAAGGGTTGGTGATCTGTTAACACCATGAATCTTTTCCCAACTAAGAAAGATCTCAGCTTCTGCATGTCCCATACAATCGCGAACGTCTCTTTATCGATAGTACTCCAACGTGTCTCTGTCTCGGTGAGCTTCTTCGATGCGAATGAAACTGGCTGTCCCGATTTGGTCATGAGGCAAGCCCCTACACAATCATTTGATGCATCAGTAGTATATAGTGTGACATCCGGCGCGACGCTTCGCTTCGCTTGCGCCGGATGTCACACTTTTGCGGGTTTTTTCAAAAAATCAAAATTTCAAAAATTTCAAAAATTTAGGTAGACTTCAAATTTCACGTTGCCGAAGGCCGAAGGGCGAAAATTTATGACGTTTTTAAAAATACCCAATTTTTCAAATTTTTCAAAATCTCAAAATTTGAGAATTACAATTTTCACCCTCGCTTAAATCATGACCGTTCCAGGTCATGTAAAACCGGACACCGAAAAAATCAGAAAAGTTGAGAATCTCAAATTTGAGAATTACAATTTTTATTCCCAAAATCATGACCGTTCCAGGACACCGAAAATCATAAAAGTTAAGATTTTCAAATTCATGAATTTTATCGATCTTTCAGGTTTTCAAAATATATCATGTGACTAAAAATATTTCT
>CAJQUW010014577.1:0-12500 GCA_907163375.1 Prostheceraeus crozeri | reverse complement strand
ATTAAACGATCAAAAGATGAAGATGAAATTAAAAAACTTAAAAAACAGATTGATGAGTATAATAATTTAACTGAATTAGAATTTAATAAACTTCAAAATTGTGTGAAAATAATTTACGAGAACTGAGGATGATGAATGTCCAATCAGGGGAAACCCAGAGGACGTAATGTCCGATCCATCAATTTTTTAAAACTCTTGGAAAATTTAATTATTCTAGAGTAACTTTAATAGCTCACAATTCATCAGGTTTTGATTCCTATTTTCCGATAAAAGCTAATTTTAAATTATCTAAACCGCCTCTTAAAACTTCAAGAGGAATAATTGACTGCTTCATTACAAAATCCTTATACAACTGAATGTGTTAGTAGATACATCCTAAAATCTTTTAGATTTAAAAACAATATGAAAAAAGATTTACCTTCAGGTAAATTAGCACTTCAAACTATTATAATGAAATGTAGTTATCAACATGTAAAAACAAGTCCTTTTCTAAATGGTGTGAGAATTTTAAAACTTCCTACGAATGTGTGTAAATTAAATTATGAAATTGGAGACATAACACATGAAAATTATAAAGAAAAAGAAATTGAATGGAGACCATATTTAGTTAACGATATTCTTTCTTTAGCTTTTTGTATCTACAAATATAATAATGTTATGCAAGATTTATTTGGTGAAGATATAACTACTAATTTAACATCCTCTGCTTTAACATTTAACGGTTGGATGAAAAGCGTACAAAATGACAATATAAATATTCATTCTCATATAGATTTATGGGCTAGAAATTATATTAGAAAATCTGTTAAAGGTGGAAGAGTTTCAGCAAATATAAGAAAAATACATATCGCCATTTTGTAGCATCTTGTTACCAATATTAAAACAGTATTTAACTGGTCGCTGCGCTGGTGGGCTTTGTCCCTTGGTCGGCTACGCTGGTGGGGATTTGTCCCCTGGAAGTAATTTAATAGATTTAATGAAACAGTATCGAGATTTAGGAGATAAAACTGAAATTTGTAAGAAAATTTCAAATCAACTACTTGAACAAAAAAATGAATTTCTAATGGCTTTTGATGCAACATCTTTATATCCATCAGCTATGTATGATGAAAATTCAGAATAACCCTAAAGCTGAATCAGCTAGAAAATTTCGTCAAGAAGAAGAGCGGGGAAATAGTATATAAATTTAATAATCAAACATTTAGACCTAAAACTGGAATATTCTCTGTTGTGTTTTCAATATCCGAATGATATGTTTTTCCAACCAGTTCCTATAAAAGATAAAGTTAAAAATCAAAATAATAATTCTCATGTAAAAGTAATCAGGTTTAGAAATGGTATATGTTATGATGTATTAACTTCTGTAGACATACAAGAAATTGTTAGATGTGGGGGAAAAATCTTACATATTACTGATGGTATAATTTATGAAAAAAATTATCAAGTTTCACCATTTCGAAATTATATTGAAAAACTTTTTAATTTGAGAAAAAGATATAAAACAGAAGGAAATACTGTAGGTGATGAGTTAATTAAATTATTGATGAATTCGCTATATGGCAAAACTGTGCAAAAAGATATAACCACTAAATATCATTTATGGAATGAGAATACATTGAGAAAAAATTTCACTCAAGAAGTAAAAGATTATGAAAAATTAAATGATGAACAATATTTAGCGAAAGTAGAAATGGAAGATGATGAATTTCTCAAAACTAATATTGTAAAGATGGGAAGACGTCATTCATGCCATCACACTTAGGTTCTTTCATTCTTTCTCACTCTAGAAGAATCATGAATAACTTTATTTTAGAAATTAATGGTTCAAAGAAAAATACATTCATTATACAGATACTGATTCAATATATATTTCCAATGAGCTCTTTAATAAATTAGACGCTGCTGGATATGTTGGAGGAGAATTGTGTCAAGGGAAAAATGATTATGGAAATGGTGGAATTATTTTTGCAATGTTTATTGCACCTAAAGTAAAATACTGTATTACTGTAGATGAACAAGGGAGACTTAGTGAAAAGAAAACATTCAAAGGATATTCACAAGATAAAGTAAAAGTAGAAGATTTTCTAAAATTATATTCGGGGAAAACATTATCGACTACAGTTAATAAACCATGGAAAAGATCTTTAGAAACAGGAATTAGTATTCCTGATAAAAATAATAATACTGAAGAAAAAAAATTTTCTGGTCAAATAAATATTCTTAAACGTCAAGCACCTGATGAAAATGAAATGATGTTACCTTATAACGGAGAAGATATTCAAGCTGAAATATTTCAAACAATAATCTGTGAGAGTAATTTAAGTGATGATGATGACACGTGGGAATAATAATTTTTTTATTACATCTAAAAATTTTATAACATCTAAGAAATTTATAACATCATCTAAAAATTTATAACATCTAAAAAATTTATAACACATCTAAAAATTTATGACATCTAAAAAATTTATTACATCTAAAAACTTATTACATCTAAAAATTTTATTACATATGAAAATATATTTATCGAATATTTTGGTATTTTCTATTAAGTTTTATCATATTAAGTTTCATCATATAATGTTTTATCAAAAGATAATTTAAATTTATTTTCACTAACTATTGATTCTTCATCATCATCATCAATTGATTCTTCATCATCATCATAAATTACTCTTTTTGGTATAGGATGCCATTCCATGATAGGATACCATTCTCTTATTGGAATATCTAACTCTAAATTACATTTTTATCTGATAATAATATAATAGAGAAAAATATTGGTCTTTGATCTTTTTTGGAAAATTTAATAACACCACCATAATCTGAATCACTTTTAGTTTTTGTTAAAGATGATAAAATTTTAAATTGATTAGATGTAAATCCTAATTTAAATTTTGTAGACCGACACATAGTTGTCTAACAGTATCTTCAACTATACCATCATTATTATTTTCAATTGTAAGAAAATGAAATTTAGATAAATTTTTATAATTACTAATATTTTTATAATCTTTTTTATCATTTACACCTTTTTCAGATGTTACAGAATCATCATTATTATCATAAGATTCTTTAAGATCGGGCAAAGCCCTAGAACCTTCAGTTCGTTTATTATGAATATGATTATGGTCATTGTTAATAGTATAAGGTGTAGTCCACATATAAATTTTCTCTTGTTGAGCTAAACCATTTATATAAGATTTTAACAAATTAATATTTAAGTTGGAATATAATCCTATATACGTATCATCATCATATCTTTGGGGCATTTCTAATGTTTCTTGTTTATAAATTGTGTCTCTATAATAAACTTGACATAATAATTCTTCATTATGTTTTTTACTCTCTATATGAATGTTATATTGATTTTGATCGTCAACAAATAATCTAATTTTTTCTTTCGAAAAAGATTTTAATTTTTTAACTAATTCTTTAATATTGATATAATTAATAATTTTAGTTTCTATCCACTCAGTATTACTAATTGGTAACACTGCTCTAATAAATCCATAAACATTATTATGACCTATTATAACCATATTTTCTTTATTTAATTCCACATAAGCTACATCATTATATTTACTAACAATCTCCATAAATTTAATAAATGGATCACCTGGAAATAAACAATAATTAGTTTCTATAGAAGGTAAACCTTTAGTCTGTTCTCTAAATATTTCGGCTTGTAATTGAAATAAAATATTAACATCTATACATGGATTATTATTATTATTATTATCAAAACATTTATTTTCAAATCCCGTTGATCTCGTCGAATAAGAAGAACAGGATGATGCGGGCGAATATAATTTTTTCTAAATTTGGTTTTTCCATTTTTTATTTTTATTAGATGTTTTATTTTTCTTATTTTTATTAGAAAAAATTTTATTTTTTATTGTTAAAAAATGATGTTACCAAATGTTGGTGGAGGTGCATATATCCCGAATAATCGTGAATTAGAAATAGAAATAGAAAATTATATTATGAAAACTGGAGACGTTTTATCTGGTCCATTGCATCTTTCTATTCTTCCACAACAAAATACAGAGTTGACAAATAAACAATATGTTGATACACAAATCAATGACTTTAAAGGAAAAATATATAACGATAGTTTTGGTTCCACTGATGAATGAATTAAAGTTGCTAAAACTTAATGACAAATCATTAAACGAAAAATTATTAAAACTTGATAAAAAGGATAGAGAGCTAGAAGCAGATATAGCAAAACTTTTTAAAAAGATTTCTGAACAATCAAAAATTTTAATATTACTTTCTATAAATTTAAAATCTGCAGTCATTAAAAATAAACATCAGATAAAAATGTTAAAAGAACAATTAGAAGATGAAATAGAAAAACTACCTGAAAGAATTAAAAAAAAATTTAAAGCAGTTACAAACTACATTCCAAAAAAGTGTTGATGAATTGAGTTCTAAAATTACTCAACAAATGAAAAAGATGAATAGAATAATAAATGAAGTAAACTCGCTTAATCAAAAAGTTGATAAAATGAAAACTCTTAAAATCAATTTAGAAAATGAATTAAAGAAAAATTTTACAAGAAAACTCTAAAGAAAATAAAGAACAGTTAGATGCTGTTAAAAGACGATTAGATGTTCTTAAAATTAAGTTAAATGCTCTTAAAACGGCATTGAAGATTAATCAGCAGAAAATGCAAGTTAATAGAAGAGAAATTAAAGTACATCACACGCTGCTTGACGCAATAGATAAAGTACAACAGTCAATTAATAAAGTTATCTCGAAGTTGTTTGTCCATTCACAAACGTAAATCTTAACAATCGTAAATATTTTTTCTCAAAAGTCAAATTTAATCTTAAAAAATGCCTATAATTTATAAACACAATCTTAAATATTTTGCATCAAATAATAAAATTGCTCATGAACCATCTCAGAAACCTGTGTACCATTATGATAGTGTAGAAACAGTCGGAACACAAAAGTTCCTAGAAAAGACGTTTCAAAAAGAAGGAGCTGGGATCTTTTCTGGTATTGGAAGTATCGTTAACTAATTAAAAATAATAAAGATTTGATTACATCTGCTGCAAAAGGAGCAGCTGCTATAGGTAGTACAGCTAGTGCAATATCAAATGCTGTCAAGTCTCAAAACGAATTAAAAACAGCTAGAAGCTATTCGTAAACTTAGAAATGATTCTGAAGAACTAAAAAATTTAAAAAAACTTTCAGATGAAACAAAAAATAAAATTGCTAACATAGCTGTGGGGGTGAAACCTTAAGGAGGTCTAATAGTAAACATAATGAAAATAAAAATAATAAAAAAACAATTGAAGAAATAAGAGGAAATGCAAAGCTGTAGCGAGCTGGTCTACAAAATTCTAAAATATATTTTTTAGTAAAATTTTTTTAGTAAAATTTTTTTAGTGAAATTATTTAGTAAAATTATTTTAGCAGAATTTTTTCTGTCTGTGAGAAAAAACAAAAAGTCAAATTATTTTTTATAAAAATGTCTTCGCTTATCGAAAATAAATTTAGATTAGAAACGATCCTCCGTTCGTCAGTTATAATCAAAAAAAGAATGACTATATAAGAATTGCTATGAATCCGATCTTCCAGTAGAGTAAATACTGGAGGAGATTTAATTTTTGAAGTTGATAATCAGCAGAGTTATTTATATCTACCTGATTCATTTTTACACTGTGAATATTCTTTGTATAGTGATGCCAATTTTACAACACCATTACCAGAAACCGATAATATTGCACTAGAGAATAATTTCTTTCCAAGATTATTTACACAAATGCGTTTAGATGTTGCAACTCAAAATATAGAAACAATAAGTGATTCTCCAGGTGTAATTGATACAATGCTTAGATTAGTAACAATTGGTGAAAATAATAAAAAGTATGAAATCGAAGGTTGGTTTCCTGATACTAATGATGGTATAATTGATGATGATTTAACTCACGCTGGAACAGATGCAGCAGGAATTGCGAAAGATGTAGAAAATATTGCAAAACATTTAAATAAAACAAATAATGAAGCATATAAAGAAAGACGTGAATTTAACAAGAAAAGTAAACAGACAGTAAATTGGTCATTGTCTCCATTATTCGGATATTTAGATTATGATAAAATATCATATCAATTAAAATTTAAATTAATAATTCATCGTACAGCAAATAATGAATTAATCTTTTTTGGTAAGACTGGGAAAAAAGCATATTTAAAAATTGATAGACTTGAATGGTGGATTACGCATATTACTCCTAGTTTAGAGGTTGAAACAGCTATTGCAAAAAGGTTAGACACTAATAAACCAATTTCAGTAAATTTTCTAAAGCGTAGTGCTAGGTCTGCAACTTTTTCCGAACAAAGATTTAACTGGCATTTTACTAGAACTGCGAATACTCCAAGATATTTATTACTAACATTTCAAAGAAATAATTCTCCAAGTTTTGATAAGAACAATAATATTTTTCATATTAATACAATTCGAAGTTTACAAGTTTCATTAAATCAAACCCGATATCCAATTGATCCATTAAGATTCGATGATACCAATAATCAATTTATGGAAGGATATGATTGTTATCGAAATCTTTGTACAGAATTTGGAGTTGAACCACAATTAACTCCTGGAGATTGGAGACATTTATATCCAATTTTCTTTTTCGATTTAAGTGCACAATCTGAAGATATTATTAAAAATGGTTGTGATGTAACAATTAATATTGAAAAGAAAGATTCCACAACTTCATTGATGGCTTATGGTTTATTGCTAGAAGATGTAAAATATTCTATTGAAGTTCTTAATGGAAAGATGACTAGAAATAAATTAATTAAAATTTTTTCATAACTAGAATAGATTAAAAATTCTTAACTTAAAAATTTTTCATAACTCGAATTGATTAAAAATTTTGGTAACTTAAAATTTTTGGTAACTAGAATAGATCAAAATTTTTGGTAACTTTAAATTTTTTCATAACTAGAATAGATTTAAAATTTTGATAACTTAAAATTTTTTTATTAAAAATGTCGCAAGCGAAAAGTAATATTAATAATAAAACTGATGAATTAAAATTACGTAATATTGTTGAACAAAAAATACCCCTAAAACTATTACGATTAATAAAAAAAAGTATTACTAAGTAAACCAATGATAGAGAATATTCAATTACAAGAAGAAAAGAATGCGGATTCTCCCATTAATTCCACTAATAAATAGGAGGCATAGCTGCAGCAGGAAGTGTTGCAGGTGGGACAGCTGGTATTGTCCAAGCAGTAAATAAAAATAAATCAGAGAAGGCAGCATTAGAAGAACAAAAACGTCATAATAGAGAGTTAGAGAAAGTTGCTAGGGGCGAAGGAGTAGTAGATAATTTTATTAGTAAATTAAAATTAGTTGATGAAGGAAAACGAGTTCTTAAAAATATTCTCCACAATGTTGATGATTTAATTGAAATTAAAGAAACTAAAAATGGTTCTGGAATATATCTAAGTCCTAGTATGATAAGGTAATAACCTCAGAACCTTTTTCGGTAAAACAATTATTTTATTTATCTTTTAAATTTTTTTTTATCTTTTAAAATGAATTCCACAAATTCCGAAAATTTAATTAAATTAAAAATTTCTAATTTAGATTTATTAAATTATCTATTAAACAAAAATAAAAACTCAAATTGTCAGCATATTGGAGGTGACAAGAACAAAGTTCCATACCACTTCGGTGGTGATATACAAAAAACATTAGAAAACTTTCCTGGATTTATTTGGAGTAAATATTCGAAAGAAAAGCATCTTCCTGGTCATTCATATACCGGTCCAGGAACTCGATTAGATATAAGACTAGATGAGAATAATAATCCGAAACCAGGTGAAGAACCAATAAATAGAGTAGATGCCGCCGCTTACAGGCATGATTTTGCTTATCGAAATCATGATCTAAGTTCTCGTCATGCAGCTGATAAGAAGATGATTCAAGAATTAGATAGTATTCAGAATCCTACATTTAGAGAAAAAATTGAAAGAATGTTTGTTAAGAAAGCTTTACAAGCTAAAATATTATTCGGTCAGGGTTTAAATGAAACTAATAACCCTGAGAGCAACGCTCGAACTAATAACTCTGAGAGCAACGCTCGAACCTACGCGTCTGAAATTCATAAAGAATACAGAAGGCCTAAATATTTATTGAAAGTAAAAGTATTTAATAAAGATGATATTTGGAGTGCTGATCTTATTCATATGCCGAATGAAAGGGACTACAAATACGCATTGACCGTTATAGATTTTATATACACGATACGCTTGGGTAAAGCCTTTAAAAAATAAAGTGGTCTATCAGTTAAATATGCGTTTGAAGAAATCTTTAAAGAAAGTAATAGAAAGCCAAAAAAATTGTTTGTTGATAAAGGGTCGGAATTTTATAACAGAAACGTTCAGCCACTATTTGAAATTGTTTATTCAACTGAAAACGCTGGGAAGGCCGTAGTGATAGAAAGATTCAATCGGACGTTAAAAAATAAATTATTCAAGAAATTTACTGAGCAAAGAAATCAGAAATGGTTGAAGTATTACCAGGAATTGTAGAAGAGTACAATAATAAAGTTCATTCTGGTATTGAAGAAACCCCAAAGAATGCTTCTGACGACCCTGAATTGATACGAAAGAAAATATTCGAGAATAATAATTCGAATGAGAGTAATCCGAATTTGCAGAAACTTAAGCCGAAATTTAAAATTGGAGATAGAGTTAGAATATTTAAATATAAGAATAAATTTGAAAAAGGCTTTGTTGGCTATTGGACTGAAGAAATATTTGAAGTTTCTAAATAAATCAAAGTTATCCGATTACTTATGAAATTAAAGATTTAGATAATGAGGATATCAGAGGCCGTTTTATCAAAATGAATTACAGAAAACAGAGCTTTAACCTTTAGGTGGCGCTTTAGCTAGCTTCGCTTGAGTTATAGATTGTTTAACTCTAACATAATATCTAGAAATGGTACTCCTTTTTGTAATTTAAATAAAACATAAAGACATAATTGTCCACAATAAGTAGTGCCTGGTGTTTGAATTTGAAACGTATGTATGTTCCCGTTCCAAGTAATTCTTTTACTTCATTTGTAGGTGGAAGCCCGTATGAGTCAAAATAATAATTATCTCCGTTTTTACTAAAGATACCTGCTGACCAATGTACGCCGTTTTGGTCTGAAGTGTGAAGATTCGTTATGAAATTTACAGTTATTGATGGAACTTTGTTCCGGGAACTGAAGGTTCCTGTTGGCCTATTTTTTAGGAATTGTAATTCATCCCTCATCAATATGTGAAAATTCTTTATTCCTAATTCATTTGCGATTTTCTTTAGGTCGAAATTCGTTGTTGTCTGTGTTCCATATAATTTCAAAAACTCATTTATGTTGCTCATTTTATAATAAAAAAATTTCTTAAGGGACCCCTAGAAGTCAGAAGGAGGGGGGGTATTGATTTAAAACTGTTCTCTAATGATTTCTTTTCCTTACTACTTAGTCAGAAGGGGGTATTGATTTAAAACATTTATATAATGATGACTTGCCTTACTACTGGGGGGGGTAAATTGATTTAAAACATTTTTATAATGATGTCTTTCCTTACTACTTAGTCAGAAGGGAGGGGGTATTGATTTAAAACTGTTCCACAATGATGACTTTCCTTGCTACTTAGTCAGAAGGGAGGGGGTATTGATTTAAAACTGGTCTCTAATGATGTCTTTCCTTACTACTTAATCGATTTTGAAATTATTTAATTTAATCTAAATTTAAACGTTACATTGTTGCATTTTATTCTTATGAACTCTTGTTAAAGAATATTGATTGTTTTATCTGTATTAAGACATTAGCAACATCTGTTACCAAATTTCTCAACATGAACAGCTGCTAGCAGTTTAAGCTATTCAGTATGAGAGAATTCCTTTGTGACCCGCATAACTCAACTTTTCACTTGAACAGCTGCTGCCATTATTCCCCGTATTACTACGTGCATTCATGCTGCGAGCGTTCTACGAGACTGTGACTGCTTACGAATCATCTGTGACCTTTATCTATTTTGGTCAAATTTCATCAGCGACTTTCAACAATTTTATTTTTTATCATAATTAATTCACTACGTTTTTAACGAAAATGGCACGTTCAAGCATCGCCTTTGCCGATTTGAAAAGAAAAATTTCAGACACTAATTGTGAACGAAGATCAACGGAAGAAGTGTATTGATATGCTAACAGAATTTCAGGAGAAATAATCTTAACCAAGGGAGGAAGAAGACATCCACGCATCAAAAACATTCAGAGAATTTTTAGTGATAAATCGATTTGAAGACACATTGCAAGATAACGCCATCAATATCAGTTCAAACTATAATTTTGAAGAAGAAATTCCAAAGAGACATCTTACCATCAGAGCTAACTAATTATTTAGCACATTTAAGAAGAGAAGAAGACATTTCGGTGAACAATACTGTGAAGTTATCGTTGTTAAAAGGAAGAGCTTTGACTGCAATCCGGGAGTGGCCATGTTTGTAAACAATTAGGTTATTCGAGAGGCTATAGCATCTTTTTTTTTAAGAAAATTTAATAAACTATATTTACGATTTCCGTTTATTAAGAACTTGACGGAATCTATATCATTTTTCAAAAGGAACTTCGCTATAATTGACTCGTATCTTCGCCATGGGAGACAGCGCCCAACCTTGATGAAATACTAAACTCAATCATTGAAACGGTAAGCTACTCGCAATGGATAATAGTACTATGAGTATTACCATTATTTCTATTTACGAGAAACAAATGTATCATGTCATAACACATTTTCTAGTCAACATATTTTATTCGTTGTAAACGATGCTACTTGTCCTCATTGGTTTAATATAGTACTATGACCCTTCCCTTATTTCTATTTACGAGAAACAATTGTATCATGTCATAACACATTTTCTAGTCAACATATTTTTATTCGTTGTAAACCATGCTACTTGTCCTCATTGGTTTTATAGTTCTATGAGCCTTACTTTATTTTACTCATACAGAAACAATTGTATCATGTCATAACACATTTTTCTAGTCAACATATGATATTCGTTGTAAACCATGCTACTTGTACATAGTACTTGTCTGTGATGTGAATAAAATATTTCAAAGATGGAAATGTAGTTTTCATTTTGTATCGAGTTAAAGCAGTAGCAACTACTGGAATTGTAAGAACGCCAGATGAAATGACAATTGTTAAAGCATTAGACCATCTCTTTCTTAATTTTTTATAATGCTCTAATCTTAATAATAATTGAGATTCCATATCTTTCATATAACTAACTCTATCTTAGTGTTTTTCTTTATTCATTTTTTCAATTTTAATCTTTTCAATGTCCATTAAAGTGAGTAGAACTACGTTCATATGATAACGAAGGATATATTCTTGAGGTTTCCTTCCACTTTTGTTTCATCCACTTTTGTTTCTTCCATTTTTAAATGAATAATTTGAATAAATATTTTGAATACAATCTTCTGTATATTGAGACTACGTGATATTTTGAGACAACTTAAATTTTTCGTCTGCCTAAATTTTCAAAATTCTTAGACACGTGATATTTTGAGACAACTTAAATTTTCGCCCTTCGGCCTTCGCCCACGTGAAATTTGAAGTCTACCTAAAATTTTGAAATTTTGATTTTTTTTGAAAAAACCCGCAAAAGTGTGACATCCGGCGCAAGCGAAGCGAAGCAAAGCGAAGCGAAGCGTCGCGCCGGATGTCACACTATAAACTACTTACCACCTCACGTAATTATCACATGTTTTCACCAATTTACAGAACATTTTTTCGCACATCACTTTACACCGAGGGCCAAAACTTTGTCAATATTGCCTCAATCTCAACCAAACTCGGCCCACACCTGCTCAGGATCGCTATCAAGAGCGCAAGAGCGCTTCAAAACACAACAGCCAACGGGCAACTCTGGACGAGAACCAGGCCCTCCCAGTAAAAGTGCTTGGTCGGCTGGAGTCATCACTAGAGGTCGTTCAACCTTCTGATCTACATATGAAAATGACAGTTACACCGAGGGCCAAAACTTTGTCAATACTGCATCAATCTCCACCACACTTGGCCCACACCTCAGGATCTTTATCAAGAGCGCTTCAGAACACAACAGCCAACGGGCAACTCTGGACAGAGGATAACAACACCTCGAGTAATTATCACATGTTTTCACCAATTTTACAGAACATTTTTTTCGCAACATCACTTTACACCGAGGGCCAAAACTTTGTCAATATTGCCTCAATCTCAACCAAACTTGGCCCACACCTTCTCAGGATCATTATCAAGAGCGCTTCAGAACATAACAGCCAACGGGCAACTCTGGACAGAGATACACCTCAACGTAATTATCACATGTTTTCACCAATTTTTAACAGAACATTTTTTTCGCACATCACTTTACAACCGAGGGCCAAAACTTGTCAATATTGCCTCAATCTCAACCAAACTCGGCCC
>CAJQUW010014576.1:0-89116 GCA_907163375.1 Prostheceraeus crozeri | reverse complement strand
ATTCTAATATCTTTTTTTTTTATCATAATTATTTTTATTATATTATTTTACTTTTTTATCTAACTATTTTTTCTTAATTATTAATCATTTTTATTTTTTAAGATATAACTTCAATATGATGGAGATTTTATTGGGGTGTTTGTGGTGGGGTGAGGGTGCATGGGGTGGTTAACCAATATCACACCAACATCCTTTATCTCTCTCTAAATCTCTACCCTTTTAGTTTCTTACTCACTATTCTTAGTCAATTCCCATATATCTTCTGCTTATCACTTATCTCTCATTAGGAGCTAATTATTCACTCTTCAACTTTGTATTTTCCTATCTCTCACTTTGGGTCGTATATATTTGTCCTCACATTATTACATCCTCCCTACTTATACACTTTCTCATTTTCCTCATGTCTCGGTATACCATTCTTATATTTTTACCTCCCACACAACTTATACCACTCCTACCTTTATTCATCTTTAACTTCTCCCTCATTCCTCTCTATATATTATATTCTTCTAACTATATTTTAGAAAATACCAATTACTAGATATCTAATTCATATGGCTTCATATTATCTCCACAATTTCCTTTTATACACATACTATAATAAATTCATTATTTTTAATTTTATACACTCGTTCATATTACTTGCTCGAGTATGTATCCTATTCCTCCTATTAGACTCTATTTTTCTTATTTATTCGTCTAAGTATGTAGAGCCCTTACCTTTGTATTTCATTACACTTTCTTCCATATCCTTTACCTAATTTCTAAATTTTTTCTCCTCTTTCCTTCCCTAGCATACACCTTCAACACTACCTCAATCATTGCTCGCTATTCAACCCTTCTTCTACCTAACCTCCTCCTCACTTTGTTATTATTAGTTAATTCTCGTATCTATAATCGCTACTCACATTTTTACTTTCCAACTTCCCACTCATGACATTCACTTTCTTTTGTTGCAATTGTAACTAGTGAGCCGGGCCTTACCACCTAATATTTCTCTATATATATCTTCCAACATCACATACCCCTTACACGAAATGTTCTCAACTTATTCCATCACTATTAGCAAACCACATCCATTATATACAATCCACATATCCCTACACATTACCTTAGGATACCATCAACCTAAACCTCTCCATGCTCTTATCCGTTCCTCCAACCCTTACATTTTTTTCCCCTCCATTTTCTCTTATAGTATATAAAACATTGGTAATGATCTTCTGCCACTGGTGTACATATTCCTATATCATATTCAACCTCACCCATTATTCATCTCTATAACTACTACATACTTACATTCGTCACTACATATCTATACGTATATCACCATTGCCAATATGTTTGAATATTAATATTCTGACCAGATAATTGTGTTCACCATATTCACTAACACAAACCCATCACTCACTCATAAAATACCTACTTACACAAAAAAAACATTACTCGATATCATACCTCCCACTTCAAAACCACAAACAAAACACAATACACAAATACCACTTTATTAGCATGTCACTTCTACATCGACCATTTTGGACCCTCTCCACACTTCCATATCTACATTATATGTGTTACTACATCACCCCATATAATACTAATACACACAATTGCATACTCTTCATGCAAACCTCTCTTTGATATCTAACTATGGCTTCTGTGATGGCCATATAAATTGCCACATCACTCCAAAGTTTGCATCACCTACACTCACTATGTGTTGTTGGTTGGGTCTGATACACCAATTACTCGACACCTCGTTCTCCTACTATCCTTAACCTACAAAACCCAAATCAACAAAAACCAAAGAACCCAAAACAAACACACCCAACATCCAAACCCACACCACACAACCAATATTCAATATTAGATATACCAATCACGCCCAAAAACCACAAACCAATAGCGAAGAATAGAAAACACACAAAAAAAAATAAAAAACAACAACAAATGCCTACAACACGAAATCGGGCGAGCACAATACAATCAAACCAAAACAAAATAACAACCAACACAACAGACAAACAAAACACAAAAAACCAAAACCACAACAACAACCATTCACCACCAATCAACATAATCCACCACAACCACCGAACAATCAACCCCACAATTTACCAAAAAAAGTTCCACAGAGATAATCCAAAACGTTTTTTAAAACACAAAACACACAAACACACCCCCCCCCCCCCCCCCCCCCCCCCCCCCCCCCCCCCCCCCCCCCCCCCCCCCCCCCCCCCCCCCCCCCCCCCCCCCCTCCCCCCCCCCCCACCCCCCCCCCCCCCCCCCCCCCCCCCAAAAAAATAAAAAAAAAAAAAAAATCAAAAAAAAAAACAAAAAATAAAAAAAACAAAATAAAAAAAAACAAAATAAAATAACAAAAAAAAAAAACAAAAAAACATAAAAAAAAACACAAACCACTAAATTCTCTTTTATTAATCTTGTTTTCCACACACCAAACAAAAGAACCACACCAAAACACAAACAACATCCCAAACACAAAATAACAAAAAACAACAAAAATGATTAACAACCCACAATAGGCCACAACACACACTCAAAGTTGAACACACCCAATCCACAAAAAGTCTTAACCAACCCCCCGCACACACCACAAACCACCATACAAATCACCAAACACATACAGCAAAAAACAAACTACAAAACAAACACAACCCCACACCAACCCAAGCGCCACAAGTATCTACACAACGCAACAACATACCAACATACACCCACATCCAAAACCAACAACACAACACAAACACAACACACACACAAAACAGCCACTCCCAAATCACAACACAATTTCTCAGACCCAACTCAATCCAAACCAAACACCCATAACAATCCACCCACATAAACCAAAACACAATCTTCACAAATTCTTAGTTCACCAAACCAACACAAACAACCATCAAAACCACACAAAACCCACAACAATCGTAGACCAAACCCTAACCCCACCCAACTCGAACGACACAAAAATACTTTAACCAATATATACATCTCACAAAAGTCTTTCGTTTTCTACAAGATACACTCCATGCCTACAATCACTCTATCCATCGTTCTATTGGACTCAGACCAGTAGATGTAAATGCTGACAATGTAGATAAAGTGCGCGAATCATTCCAACGTAAACGCACTCATGTGAAAAGTGATGTGAAAATTGGCGATAAAGTTCGTATCTCAAAGTGAAAGTGTTTTTGCTAAAGGGTACCTTCCGAATTGGACAGAGGAGGTATTTACAGTATCAAGGATTAATCAAAAAGACTCTCCGACCACCTACAAGTTGAAAGATTACGATAATGAAGGAAAATTGAGGGTAGCTTTTACCGCGATGATGTGGATTGAGGGTGAGTCACTGAAAGTGAAACATATTTGGTAGAGAAATATCATTCGATGTAAAAATACGGCAAGGTGAAAGAATGGTGTCTTGTTAAATGGACTGGTTATCCTTCAAGTATGAACTCTTGGATGCGTCGTGCCGACATCTTTCATCTAAGTGATCGACAGTGATTCATGCAAAGTTGGAACTAACAATGTTTAGGGTTTGAGCTATGAATCCAACTGCCTCATTTTATTCACGACCCTCCTATGTAAGTGGCGGAGGACAAATTTACATCGGTGCTCTCCGCCAACGTGGAGGTAGCATACTTGGTGCACTGAAATATCTGTTGTAGCACCTCTCATATCCAATGTCGGTAGATCTTTAAAACGAAATGTTTTAAGTAATGCCGTTGGCTTTGCTGGTGATGTTGCTAGTGATCTTTCCAGAGGTAGAAGTTTTAAGAGCAGTTTGTTGAATCGTGGGAAGGAACGCGGTTTAAAAACATTGAAGCAGACCATTGCTGGTGTTACTCAAGGAAAGAAATCACCTAAACGAATGAATAAAGGAAGGAGGAAACATCGCGGAGCTGGTAAGGTGCGATCTTCAGTCAAAAGGCATTCACGCAACGTCGCAGAGGCTCTAATCATTCATCAGGCGCTAAACGACGACGCTGCTATAACTTCTAATCATGGAGTGTAAAACTTCCGGTTTTTGTTTGTTCGATCAACAAGCCATACAGACAGATATTCTTAGTTCAAGTATTGTAGATTATCATCCTCGAACAGCTGAGAATGCTGGCCCCATTGAATTTGTTATTCCTGGTGGTAGTGATGACTACATAGATTTGAGTTATGCGATGCTTGATTTGAGGTTTAGAATTCAGCAAGCGGATGGAACTGCTATTGACGATGCACATAAAGTTGGACTGAACAATTTACCATTGAATACATTACTTTCGTGATGTTTTCTCTAACGATTGGAGAGCAGCAAGTGGAAGGTGGTCAAAGCGATTATCCTATAAATCATATTTCAATCATGTATCACAGTTTCATCCAGCAGCACAAAAAAGTCATATGGAAGCCATGGGATGGTACAGAGATGAAGCAGGAAAATTTGATGTTGAAACAAACAGTGGCTTTGTAAAGCGATCTGCTATGATTAAAGATAGTAGAGTATGTCAGCTATATGGTCCGCTGAATTTAGACTTCTTTAGACAGTCAAAGTTTTTACTGTGTAATACCAGCATGCGACTCAAGCTGACATTGAATAAGCCTGAATTTGCGCTGAATGCATTTGCTAAAGTTGACAATTTTAGAATTCATGTGGAAGATATTGCACTTTACATTCGTCGAGTAGTACCGAATCCAAGTGTCATTAGAGGGCATACTGAAGGCCTTTACCGCCAAAATGCCATTTACCAGATTCAGCATACAAAGCTTCTCACCTTTACAATTCCGAAAGATCAAAAGAGTTTCATGAAAGATGGCCTCTTTCCATCGGAAGCACCGAAGCTCCTCATGGTGGCAATGGTTGAAAATGATGCATTTAATGGTAATATAAAGAAGAATCCTTTCAATTTTAAACACAATCAGTTAAGTGAAATTGCTTTACGTGTAAATGGTGTGAGTCATCCTGGTCCACCCTACAAACCAGATTTTGCTTCAGATCAATTTATGCGCAGTTATGTTGATTTTATGGATGTTTTTGGCTTTTACAATACGGATGACACCAACGGACTGACTATGAAAGAGTTTAAGAGTGGATATACTATTTATGCATTTGATTTGACTGCTGACAGCGATATTAGTGCACCCTATCGTCAAGCGAACGTGCCTCATAATATTCGTTTGGATTTGACGTTCAAAAGAACACTACCTGAGACGATCAATGTATTAATTTATGCAGTCTTCGATTCAAATATTGAAATTACAAAGTATCGTGACGTGATTCTTCAGTATAATCGTTAATGAGTTGGTTGACTGCTGACGATATTAAGACTAAAGTGCAGCGTAATGCAGACGAAGCGACGTTGAAAGCTTTCGATAATGTCTATTCACTCGATACCTTACCACCTGCAGTAAATCACTATCCCATCTTTATTGTGCTAAACACTCATTCACAGAATTTAGGCGGTGAGCATTGGAAAGCGATCTTTATTGGAGAAGACCGACGTGGTGAACTATTTGACTCTCTTGCTCAACCTCCAAATATACCAACACAGCAGTGGTTGAGAAAACATACGCGTCAATATCAGCGAAATGAACGCATACTACAACATCCACTTTCATCAACGTGTGGTGCTTTTGTACTGTACTTCATCTTAAAACGTTTACATGTATCTCGATTTGCATCTATTATTCAAAACTTTTCATGTAATCCATCCTCTAATGAAAAAATGATTTGTAAGTTCTATCATGATTTGAAATAAAAACATCATGTTGGAAAAAATTGTTTTTTATTTTACAATCCGCTGGGTACGTACATACTCAATGAGATAGTCTAGGATCATATTTGCTTGTTCATGAGATTTTAGTCCAGTAATGATCACTTTACTATTATGAAAGATTGCCACATGCACAGGCAACCAACAACTAATGAGAGCTGCAGGAAAAAGTTCGGGTTCATAACACAAACTGTAACTGCTGGTACGAATCTTCAAAAATGATAGACTGTCACTCAATTGAGTAGAGATCACCATATTGTCCACAGTCAGATTCGACATCACACACCTCTCCCTCTTCCATATCCGACGTAGTAGTCTTTGTAGCTCTAAGCGCATTGACTGCGCCGATGAATGAGAAAGGGCGCCGAGAATCTGTACAGTCCCATTTGGGAAGAGTTGAAGATTCCGTGAATTGTTCATCTTCACCACTAACATTTGAGGACGGCCCGGGTAATACTTGCTGTTTGGAAGCTGTTGGCGTAATGTTGTGAGATCGATTTTGGTGTAGAGTCTGAAGCGACGGAGAATGTTGACGATGGTGTAGCGATGGCGCTTCATGATGAAAGAATGAGTAAATTGAGCGATGTACCTTCCTTTTATACTTTTCCCAACTACCTTGATGAAATGTGAAGTTAGTATGAAGTTGGGAATGATAGAGTTGAATTCGCCGATTGTTGACGCGCAGCCAGATGCGATTTCCAATACGTGAATGTCTTTTCATATAGAAGTATTTCAAGTCCTTCATGATATGATGTAGAGATTGAAAATGACGATAAGATAAAGCAAACTCTCTTCTCACATTTCCAGTTGAATCTTTGAAATAGACGTTTCGATCATGATCCGTTTCAATACGTTGTAGGGAATCTAATTTCCAACTCATGGTGCGTGGTAATCATATCTGATTAAGATTTGCATAGTAGGGCGATGAACTCACGACGAATAAATGTCATGATGGAGCGATGTATGTATCTTCTATACTTCTCCCAATTGTATTTGCGAAATGAGAAACAGTTTGCGGAATGAGAATGGTAGATTTGAATTTCATTTCTGTAATGTTGAAGCCAAACTTGATCACCCAAGGAGATGAATCTTAATGTTTCAAAATATTCCAAATCACTCATGATATCATTGAGGTTGACAAATTGTCGCCATGTTAATGTAATTCCTCTTGATGTATGACCATGAGAATTTTTGAAATGTACGTTTCCATCACGATCAACTCTGATATATTGTAGAGAGTCCAAAATCCAAGTCTTCATGATGTTATGCAAAGTTGCAGATTAGCAATATAAAAATGTCGTTTTATCATATTTTGCTTAGCAATGCGGCTACAAAGAGATTTACTAGTAATCGAGCCGCACTCTTTTCTACTCCCATTGATCATGCACAACAGCTAAATGGGAATTGGGAAGTGGGTGTCACTCAACTTGTTTATAGCAACTGTGTCTATACTTTTGATCATGAGGTGATGACTATTAATATGAGGCGTACAGCTGCTTATCAATGTGAAAAGGGGTGCCGAGTATACATTCCACAGTGGTCAAAGAAAGATCTCTTATCATGTAAAAAGTTTATATATGATTTCTTGAATAAAGCGTGTAAACATATTGTCCAATTTACTCCGCACAATGATGATTATAATTATGTACATCATGTAGTTGAGAAAGATTGGATTGTTGGTTTAAGTCCAAGTTTAAGAAATGATTTAGGCTACCTCGCTAGCGCCTTAACAAGCTATGATAATTTTAACGTTAATTACCACATAAGTGGTCATAAACAGTTAATATATCGAGAGGAAGCTTATTATGTAGATCTTATTCCAAGAAATGAGAAGACGTTGGTGAAGAAGATTGTGATTAAGCCAAGAAAGACAAACATGACTCCTGAAACATTATTGAAGAAATTTAATTATCTCCTTCGAGTTGATGGTAAACAAGTGGCAACATTGACTTATATCAAATCATCTAATCATATTGCAATAAGCAAATTAAATGATGATGATCTAGTATTAGTTTGTTCAAAAGATTTTCATCAGTTCTTACGACATCGTTCTGCAGCTGTTCATGGAAAATCTGATATGCAACATTTACCATGTGAAAGGCCAAATCAATTTGATACAGAATGGGCCGTATCTTTATACAGAAAGTGTGTAGAGCCTTTTGGTGGTTTCTTACATGAAACAAGAGTGTTGATGCCTCGCATTATTACTTCGGTTAAATTGGTTGTAGATTATTTAAATGAAGTGATTAATGAGCAACATATTTCATTTTCTGAAAAAGAAGGTACTTTGTCTCTCACTATAAATGGAAAAGGTATTGAACTAATTATGGATAAAACTCTAATGGACATTTTGGGTTTTGATCAAAATATCTTTAAAAGTGGTACTGTAACCAAAGCTAGCGCAGACATGTCGCTATCGCGTCGTATTAACTATTTTCAGATATATTCCAATATTGGTGAAGATGTACGTGTGGGAGATGTTGAAGCTCCATTGCTAGCAATGATACCATACCAGCCAAAAAGCTGCAGTATTTTATCTGAGCATACTTTCAAGAAAGTGCATTATACAAAGCTGAAATCAAACTACATCCCACAAATTGATATTGCCATTTATGATGATGCTGGTGCGTTGATTCCTTTTCATAAAGATGCTGTGACAAGTATTACACTCCATTTCCGAATGAAGAGTTAATGCAAAAGTATGCTATTATATTTTTCCAATGTGAATAATATGGAAAGTGAAAATAAGGACTCGTTTCTAATCTACTTGCCCAGTAATGCTTCTATGAATAAATTTCCCAAAAATAAACCATCAGACTATCGAGTAGAATTAAATCGGCCACTGCATTTAGAAGGTGAATGGGAGGTTGGCGTTTCTAGTATTTGCTATGATAGCAATATTCAGAATGTGAATGATTTGGAAGAAATGATATTGACTCCTCGCACCCATGATGGAATAACGATGAATAATGCATTCCACTTCCCATACAATTTAACATCAGATGGAAAATGGAACTATGAATGGATTCAGATAAAATCAGATTCTTATGAGCCATTTGGGAATGAGAAAATTATTAAGGCATTCAACAGTGGTAATACTTCCATCATGAAGAATAAAAATCAGAAAGCTTATGAGTTTACTATCTATCATTGGAGTGGGAGACAGTTCCTCCGCTTTCATTCTTTTACTAAAGGTCTTACGCTGAGGTTGGATAGTGAATTCTATCCGCATCTTGGTTTTGGCCATGGACTACATCTAACGTCAATTGCTACTGCAAATGTTAGAAAAGTTTATTCAAATCGAATCAACAAATTTCATTATAGATTTAAAATATTTGATGAAGATGTTGTAGAATGCGAAGAACGCATCATTTTGAAAAAGCGTGGTGTTCAACCTTTATCACTTATTGAGTTAGTAAAACGATGGAATGAGACTGTGGGTAAGAAGTATGGAGAAAAAATTATGGCGGACAAAAATAAGTTGGTTATTCAGAAATATAATGACAAACTTACAGTTTATTTCTCTCCAACCTTGCGTCATTTTGTAAGACATTATACACCTATTATTGGAAGCGGTGTGGTGTATGCTTCTCATGAATATCACACTAAAGCTGATTCAGTTAATGATGAATGGTGGGTGGACATCTATGGCGATCGCATCAAGAAAATTTACCAGTCTTATGAAGAATCTAAAGTTGCTATCAATATAATGCCGCGTCTATATCATACAGTTGAAAGCTTCATTCATGTAGTAAATCCTTATATACAACAGAAGTTGAAGCATGTGATGAAAAGTAAATATGATGTAAAGACACACCACATTTCGTTTTCAATTGAAAATCAACGCGTTGTTCTGAAACTGGGTGATGACATTCAATGTCAATTGAGTAAAAATTTGAAAAAACTCTTTGGTTTTTCAATGCTACAAACAGTGTTTGCTGCTGCGCATACGATTGGTATAGAAACACCAATGACACTTGATAAACATGAACAGCACCTTTACATTCAAAGTGATTTGATTCTACCTATTTCTGTTGGTGAGAAAAAAGAATACATTTTACGTGATTTCATTCATGATAAAGACGCTTCATATGGAATAGTCGAGAAGATGTTTGAATCTATTTTCTATCATCCCGTCGTCAAACAAACTATACCCTCTATTGCTATCAAAATTACCAATGGTTTACAAGAGTGCATCCATGTGAAAGATACTAAATCCCTCATAACGTTAGTGTTTCGGAAAACAAAGTGAAGTCATTGTGATATGTTTATTGAAATATGTACATGAATGTGAAGCAATAGACTTTATACAACATCCACTGAAAATATATACATGAGCGCACTTCAATAAACATTGTTATATACAAAAAGTCTTTTTACTTCGTGAAGGGTGGAAATATACAGGGATAGGAAAAATGTCTTTCAGTGGAAAAGTCATCACATGGGGAATGTACAGATGTGGACACATATTCACAAGGAAAAAACAATCTCATGCGATACATAAAACAACAATGTTTATCTACAGAAATCAACATCAAAATACTAAGTTAAGGATGATTATGCTAAGACGTCTCCTGAATGTGGTAGTGTGAGTTTAATTCTTTTGGGTGGTGGTATGTTTGTGTCAGGATGTCCATGTGGAAGAGATATGTTGTGTTCTAACCAGCACCTCTTATCCTCCCATGCTGAAAGCGCCCGTTTCCTAAAAGTATGAGTTTTGATCTCATGCGACTTAGATTTTAAGATTGTCATATTGACAAACGTTATATTTTTATTTCTATAGGCTTTCCTGAAATTCTTATGTTTCATATTTTGCACAATGGATTTTGATATGCCTTTAGCGCGCTTAATGCTATCATCACTATCCTTTAATTTCATAGAATACATTTTTGGACGGAGGAGAATCATTTCATCTATTTCCTTCCCTGCTGTCTCATCCTTAAAGCAGCCAAGTTTTGCCTTATTTTTGATGGAGTAGAGTGGATGATCAGCAGGATAATTTGATGTATCAAAATATCTTTCCAAAGATTTTCCTACTTCATTGAAATTTAAATCTTTTTGAGTGGTAATACCTAAGAAGAAACTATCTGTATCACCACCCAACAAACGAACCTCTTTTACGAGAGGACATGGTTTTAGTATTTTATAAAAGAGTTGGTACATTTCAAGCTTAGAATAATCTAGTACAGCTTGACCAATATAGATGGGTTTGCACAACTCAACTTCAGATTTTATCATTTTAACACCTATAAGGTCCTCATCGATAATGTCTCTATCGATGAATAGAGGTGATGAGGTCAATTTGTGATACTTTTGATCATCATTAACTAGTTTGTAGTTTACGCGCTTTCTAACATCCTCCATCGTCTTACCAAATAGACTGTTGTTCTTATATTTATAAAAATCTTTTTCAAAGTTATTTTGGGCTAGTGCACGTTTCTGGCTGTTGCTATCAATATATGGCTTGAGGAAGGCTTTCTGTCTAAATTTAATAATGCGGTGAACTCTTTTTAAAATCATACCCATTTCTAAATAAAATTTTAAGATGCTAAAGTGGACTAGATAGTTTTCTTTATCATACTGGGTGAGTAAAAGTTTGCGACAAGGCTTATAGTCGGGTTGTCCACATGATTCTAAATCTTTATGAAATTGTTTCATAAAGTCGGAAAACATATCTTTACTCACTTCACCTGATTCGGGTGCGAGTGGAAAATCTACGGTTTTATGTTTAATATTATTTGGATAGATTAGATCTATCTCAAAATAATATCCCCAATCACCTTCATCTGGAATTGCTAGTATGTTAGAAGGGTTGGAGAAATGTTGAATATCACTATCATCTAACCAGCTAAACTCAGAGTGAGGTAGCGGTTTGGATAATGAACTACCATACAAATTATTTTGGTCATAATACTTCAGATGAGTCTGGTCATTGCCTACTGTTTCAGATTTTAACCTATGTTTATTTACAAATGTGAGACCACCGCGAATTCCTCGCTCAAATAAATTATACATCTCTGGATCTTGTAAGAGATGAATGGTCTCACCAGTCATTTTAAAAGCAGACTTAAATGACATGGCTGGCAGACTGACAAAGTGGACGGGATCTAACTTATCTTCTTCTAATGCCACTCGTCGAAACTCCTGAAATACATCAGCCAGCAAAAATACATCTAACTTAAGGTAGGCAATCATATATTCGCCAAATGTATGGCAGTCAAATTTTATCCATGCATCTTGTGCATGATCATAATCTTCGGTCTTACATTCTGCGCCGGTCAAATCATTTTTAAATTTATCTATGGGCGGAAGAGAAGTCTCGCCGAGTTTACTAATCGCATCAAAATATGCATATGGAAAGACTCCTTTCCGTGTGATGACTTCATCGGTTAGATTTGGGTATTGTTTCTTAAGATTTTGTGTTAGTGGAAGAGACTTTAGATTTTGCACGAGAGAGGCCAGTGATGCAGTCATAAATTGGTAGGAATCTAAAAATTTTATATCAAAATAGACCGTCTTATTTTCTTTAGTTTTATCGACAGGCACTTTTGCTGTCATGGCCATAAACTTCTCTCTCGTTTGCGCTATTACATCAAGCTTCCACTCTTTCATTTGACCTAAACCTCCTTTTATTATCATATGGCTGTCGTAGCCCTTGAAATTATGGAAAATGACGGGTAATGTACGCCGTTTCATCCTAAGTGAAAAATTGCATTTTGAACAGAGTGCGTTTCTAAATTTAGCAGTGATGTGATCATGGTCGCGCACTTTCTTAATCTTATCATCGTCAAATGTTTTCCTACATTTGGGGCAAATGTTGCAACTATCAAATTTTGCTTGATCATCTGCTGTCATATGCAATGATCTGCGATAGAGTTCACCATCATGTTTTTGTTGAAATTTTACAGCCTGTTCGAGGAATTGTAGGAATTGGTAAATACAATCCTCACCTTGCCAGACGCGCATTTTATTTTGCCTACTCCTAAAGTGATCATGCCATACTTCATAGCAGGAAATGGCTGCTGGTCGATGGATGTTATCATCGATATAACATTCGATGTCAGCATAGATGACACGAAGAGGACTTAATTCATCACCATTCTCTCTATATGAAAACTCCTTATCTTTGGGCATGCGCTCCATTTGCAGTTTACCTCGCTTACACCATTCGTAATGAGTTTCAAATTTAGTTTTCCTCCTAAAGTGGCGAATACATCTGTCGCAGTAATATAACTCTCTACTAGAGTTTTCTAAGTGGTGGTATAAGCGAGAGATTTTGGGAATACCGCAGTAGTGCCATTCCTCACTATCATCCTGTTTTACTAATAACAGGTTTACTGTACGTTCATAACAACTCGAACGCGAGTTGTAGCGCACACCCTTCAATCCTTTTTCCCAAACATGGAGAACTATTTTGATGTTGTTCAATTTTTCAAATTTTTCTATATCTTTAATTTTCATATCGTCACTATTACAGTCATCGAAGTTTAATTCATTCTCCCACTGTTGATACTTACTCTTGCGGTATCGACTATTCTGCACATCATTATAGTGGAGAATGGAGAGGACGGCATACTTAAAACATTGCGATTCGCAATCTACAGAAATGACTGCTGCTTTATTTCTTAAATTTTTCGGAAGTTTAAAGGAGCCTCGACCACTATGATTTCCTAATAAACTGATTTTAATCATGGCGGTCTCAATACCATCAAAAACGAGTCCACTATCACGCTCGTTAAATTTATCTATATTTAATTTTAACCCTTGGATATGAAAATTTATCCAAGACTCACAGTCTACAACTTCGGTTGCAGGAGAGGAGGGTATGTGAAACTCCAACCTCTCTATTATTTGTCCAGTATGGTGGTCGATTTTTACATATTTTATTTTAAGATAGATGAGCGCCTTCATCCTAAAATTGTCTAAATTGTTGAAGAGCGCTTCTATCAATGATGAATTTTGATGAAACCATTCCTCAAAGTTAGCAATGGTTTCTGAGGAGTCCATCTGGTAGTTCCTCACTAAATTATTTATGGACACTTCAGTGAGTCGGATAGAGGAGGTACCGTTGGTGTAGGTATCGTTCGCGTGTGTATGTTGAAGTCTGTGCGAAGATAGTTCAAAACGTGTCTCGAAAGACTGAGCGCACAAGTCGCAAGAAAAGGAGACATCGTTAACAGAATCATCCCTACCTTCGGAGATTGATGCCGGCTTAGGTCGACAAACACCTCGCTTGATGTGTCGGGTGAGATCACGCTTCCTCGTGAAGATGTGTCCACAGTCAGCACATTGCCGATCGTCGCATTCCCGCGACAATGTTGATATGGACTCGCACGAGATGGAACTGGTATCACCTGAAAGAGAAATCATTCTTTCATCTCTGTTCAAGTGTCAGTATATTGTTACAACCTACCTTGACTCAACAACTCTAAACTTTCCTCGAGAAGGGAGGGTGTTGGTGATGAAGTTGATGCCTGAAATTGAGGAAGATGCTATTAGCCACACGTTTGAGGGAGATGAGAGAGGAAATTTTCAACTTACCATTTGAACGAAATTATGTTTAAGCTTGATACTTGAACAAGATAGAGACTTCACTCAAATTTGGAATTCACTAAAGAGCAGTTCACTTGTACGCCTCAAATACAGAATTCGCTAGACAACAGTTCACTTATGCGTCTCAAAGACAGAGTGAAATGATACGGATGTCACTTTGCTTATATACTTTCATTCTCTTCATTCATTGGATGTTCATTCTGATTGGTTGCTTGTTGATACTTAAGAATTAGAAAACATTTCAAAGTCATTATTCACAGTCAACATGACAAGCCCTCCGACAACACCAAACACAAAATTCTCTTCTCCATGCTCAACACCAAAGGCGCTCGTTACACCAAACGCTCCAAGAAAGGCGAAGGTGGAGAAGGTGTACCAACTGGACAATATCAGGAAGTTATCATTACCAGCGGATGAGGAAGAGGAGAGTGTATGTGAGAAGGAGTGTCCCGACTTAACAGGCGTGAGGTGGAAGTATCTCCAGTACGATACTGACGATGTGATGGAGATCACCAGCACGAAATTCCTCCACCAATTATGGGAGTGGTACACCCCTAACTCCCAGCCACGAACTATGGCAGAGTGGGAGTATATTGATAAAGTGAGGCTCGCAGTGGAAGAACGATTAAAGCAACTGAACTGTTTTTGTTATCTATGTGAAGCCAGACTCTGGGACGATATTGACGATGAAGACCTTTTGAAATACATGCCATAATAAATTTTTATTTCGTATTATCTTTGCTTTCATACTGACGTACTTGAATGGGGCTTCAGTGGATGATTTAACCATGTATACATTTTCATTTGGAAATAGTAGCACGCTTAGTCTAACTTGTAAATCTTAAAACATTTCATATGGACGATGATGATAGATGAAATAGTGTCAAATAAAATTAAGATAGCTTACACTTCTGATACAGGGATAGCAATCGACTGCGATCCATGTGTAAAGAGCTTGTTAGACTACGGATGGGGTTAAGTGGATGATTTAACCATGTATACATTTTCATTTGGAAATAGTAGCACGCTTAGTCTAACTTGTAAATCTTAAAACATTTCATATGGACGATGATGATAGATGAAATAGTGTCAAATAAAATTAAGATAGCTTACACTTCTGATACAGGGATAGCAATCGACTGCGATCCATGTGTAAAGAGCTTGTTAGACTACGGATGGGGTTAAGTGGATGATTTAACCATGTATACATTTTCATTTGGAAATAGTAGCACGCTTAGTCTAACTTGTAAATCTTAAAACATTTCATATGGACGATGATGATAGATGAAATAGTGTCAAATAAAATTAAGATAGCTTACACTTCTGATACAGGGATAGCAATCGACTGCGATCCATGTGTAAAGAGCTTGTTAGACTACGGATGGGGTTAAGTGGATGATTTAACCATGTATACATTTTCATTTGGAAATAGTAGCACGCTTAGTCTAACTTGTAAATCTTAAAACATTTCATATGGACGATGATGATAGATGAAATAGTGTCAAATAAAATTAAGATAGCTTACACTTCTGATACAGGGATAGCAATCGACTGCGATCCATGTGTAAAGAGCTTGTTAGACTACGGAAGAGAGAAGTGTGTTATGTTGCGTGTGGCGCGTGAGTGTCCTCCCATTTCATTCCATTCATTATTTTTCTTCCCCTCTGCATTCCATATCCGAGGATATGTGGCGGGCTTGGGACCGCTTTAGCTGCATTAGAAGGTTGGCCCTTAAAAGAGCCCATGGGTCGTTCTCCGTCCACCGACACTCCTCTCACTTCTGCAAAAACTCTGAAAGAAAAAGAATAGGAGATTAGATGAGCTACAAAAATGATCATGTTGAGGAAGCTTACTGGGAACTTTCTTCCGAACTTTTCGGACGACGAAGTCTTCAAGCTGACCGGTAACGTCCATACTCATGTGGAGACATCGGACTCCGTCGCCCTCATAACACTGCTGTGTCACGTTGGGATCATCCGTGATGGTTGGGGCGTCGCATACATTGTTCTCAAAGAGGGGAAGATGGACTTCATACACTCTCCTTTTTCGACACTTCAAACGCTCATGCAGTCGCTCCACTTCACCCGTCAACCTCTTATTAATAACCTTCACCTCCTCCGTCTCCTTCACCACGCTTCGCATCCGCTCTATCTCTTCATCCTTCCTCGACACACTCGCCTGCAAACTCTCCACCAAACCTGCCTTCCTCATCAACTCGCTCCTTTCCGCCATCCATTCCTTCTCCTTCTTTCTCAAGCTCTCCAACTCTTCCCTTGTTGCCCTATACCCCTCAACCTTCACCTTCAGCTCTTCATTCTCCTTCAAAACTTTTCTATTATTACTTTCCAAAGCCATCACACGATCCTTCATTCTCACAAATACCTCCGTGTCATACGCCTCTTGCTGCCGTGGCGATGACGCTGCCATCGGCTTAGCCACTTCCTCCCCCTCCCACTCTTCCTTCAAATCCGCTATGTCCCCAAACAAATCTTCCATCACCGCATCCAAATCAACATCATCCTTCTTCTTCATATTCGCTCTCAACTCAACTTCCTCATTCGAACTCCCATCACTCGAACTCCCCTCACTCGCATTCCTCACCACTTTCTCCCCAATCACGTCCTGAATCGTTGCCACCGCCTTTCTCACCTCTTCCCTTTCCAACAACTCTCCCTCAAACCATGCCTTGAACCCCTTCTCTCCGATGTTCCCACTCTCACACTGCAAATGCGCCTTCATAAATTCCTTCTCATCCCCCATCACACATTTCCGACAAGACACACACAACCTCAACATCACTTTCCTCTCATGGCCCATCGTCCCCTCTTTTTCTTTTAAATGTTTCTTTAGTTCGCTACCTCTGGCAATCTTGCCACAACTGCACTTGCCCACTAGCATCTTGGCGTTACTCGCTTTCGTCATGATAATTCTGTAAAGATAGAGTAAAATTTGATAGCAAGTGTTTATAGGATACTACTTGCTGATATGCATTGAAAGACTAAGTCACCAAACATTTGATAGCAAGTCAGCAACCGTTTGGGTGTTAAGCTCTTGAATCCGTTACAGGCATTACTCAGAGGGGATCTTATCCCAGCTCCAAGGCCTCGACCCACAAATCCAACCTCGATCGGACAGAGCGTGCGTCATATCACTGTGTTGGTATCCGGGCCCCAGTTTTGACATGAAAACCGGTGGAGTTATTTACAAGAGGAAACGACCCAAGTCACAGAGACTCATAAACGACTGCTTTTTATTCAAAAACTTTAATTATTATCATTAAATATGAATTTAAATTTTTCAGTATTTTAGTACTACTCATAAAACGTTTATAAGTAGTCTGTCACCTTCAGCATAGCAAACGCTGTCGAATGTTTTTTGAATCAAGTCTAAAGGACTTGTAGAAGCAAAGTTATAGCCGTTTGAAGATTTCGGCCTACTATCATCAAATGGTCAGTCATGCTATACTGACTAACCTATAAGTCTGACACCTTAGCTGATATCAGCAATGTAAAGTCAGAAGTCCGATATCGGACCTCAAGAGAAACGACTTACCTGTAGTCAGTTTCTCAACTTAGTGAAATTCCTCTCCCGATCCCGTTCTTATATACCCTGTGAATATGCAATCGATAAGAGGGGGGGGGGACGTCAGTGAAATTTCAAAATTTGATGAAAAATGTTTTGGTGACGGTCCCAGGTCGAAATTCCACACTTTGGAAAATTTTCAAATTTTTACCCATACAAAGCCACTCTGACACTTAGGATTTTTTCAGGTGAGCGAGCTCCGACCTAAAATCTTGTAACCGCTCTAACTTTTGAACGAAGACAGATAGGAACAAGCCGATTGTTTCACTGAATTTGTCTCACTCTTAGCTTTCAAACGAGCTATCGCACGACAAAATCCGTCCACTGGAAGCCAAAATCGAAGCAAGCTGTCCAGAGGGGGGGGGGACGTCAGTGAAATTTCAAAATTTGATGAAAAATGTTTTGGTGACGGTCCCAGGTCGAAATTCCACACTTTGGAAAATTTTCAAATTTTTACCCATACAAAGCCACTCTGACACTTAGGATTTTTTCAGGTGAGCGAGCTCCGACCTAAAATCTTGTAACCGCTCTAACTTTTGAACGAAGACAGATAGGAACAAGCCGATTGTTTCACTGAATTTGTCTCACTCTTAGCTTTCAAACGAGCTATCGCACGACAAAATCCGTCCACTGGAAGCCAAAATCGAAGCAAGCTGTCCAGAGGGGGGGGACGTCAGTGAAATTTCAAAATTTGATGAAAAATGTTTTGGTGACGGTCCCAGGTCGAAATTCCACACTTTGGAAAATTTTCAAATTTTTACCCATACAAAGCCACTCTGACACTTAGGATTTTTTCAGGTGAGCGAGCTCCGACCTAAAATCTTGTAACCGCTCTAACTTTTGAACGAAGACAGATAGGAACAAGCCGATTGTTTCACTGAATTTGTCTCACTCTTAGCTTTCAAACGAGCTATCGCACGACAAAATCCGTCCACTGGAAGCCAAAATCGAAGCAAGCTGTCCAGAGGGGGGGGGGACGTCAGTGAAAATTTTTTCTCTCCGATTTCGCTGGAAACATCCTTCCTAACCCAAAATTTCACGTAGATTCCGAATCTGGCCTCCGTTTTCTCATCCGATGCTTCGTTTGGGCGCTACACACCAAAACGTCCCAAATTCTAACTCTGTCGTTTTTTCGAAAAATGTTGAAAATTTTTTCTCTCCGATTGACTTGAAACTCACCATACAGATAGAGAATTTCACGCTGATTCCAAATCTGAAATCCGTTTTCCAATCCGATGCTTCGTTTTGAAGCTAGAGCCCAAAACGTCCCAAATTCTAACTCTGTCGTTTTTCGACAATGTCCCAAAATCTTAAATGGCGTCTCACATCTAAACGAAGACAGATAGGAACAAGCCGATTCTTTCACTGAATTTGTCTCACTCTTAGCTTTCAAACGAGCTATCGCACGACAAAATCCGTCCACTGGAAGCCAAAATCGAAGCAAGCTGTCCAGAGGGGGGGGGGGGACGTCAGCCGAAAATTTTTTCTCTCCGATTTCGCTGGAAACATCCTTCCTAACCCAAAATTTCACGTAGATTCCGAATCTGGCCTCCGTTTTCTCATCCGATGCTTCGTTTGGGCGCTACACACCAAAACGTCCCAAATTCTAACTCTGTTAAAATTTTGAAGAAAAATTTTTTCTCGCCGATTGCCTTGAAACTCACCCTACCGATGCAGAATTTTACGCTGAATCCGAATCTGGCAGCCATTTCACCATCCACGACAACCTAGACGGTCGCCCACGTCAACCTAGACGGTCGCCCACGTCAACCAGGCGGTCGGACCAACTCACCCGAGTCTCACACTCTGTCGTTGCAGAGGGGGGGGGAGTCAGCGAACATGTTGTGAACGGGAACCCACCTGGCCGGCACACCACGACAGACCACAACCTCTGTCGTTCCAGAGGGGGGGGGACTCAGACCCGAAGCACCACGGCGGCCGACCACGACACTCTGCCGTTCCAGAGGGGGGGGGGCGCCGGTCGAGTGTTTGTCACTTGCTTACTACTCTTGAAATTTCCAACAATGATATTAGTAAGCACAACTGACATATCTTCCAAATTTCAGAGAAATTCGTTCAAGTTTGGCGGAGTTAGACAAAGTTGAAGTTAAGGCGATGTTTAAGGGTGATCCACTTTTTATGAAACAATCTGTAATACCACGGTCCGTCAGTCATCAGCATGCAGGTACTCGTCTAGTTGTGTTTCGACCCCTAACCTGAACACTCAAACCCTGACGAGCGGGGTCCCACACATAGTGGTTGACAAAATACTCAATAGGTAATGATATGTCTGGAAAGATGTGTTAAAAGGATAAGTCAGACATCATGCAAATGTTACGCTTCCCACATGCAAACTCGTCCTGTCATTAAATTCATCCCATCAATAAATACAGCATACTTTTTTGCGATCCGCACATGTAAGCAAATCTTGTACATCAATATGTGCCTTTTTCCGATTCTCACAAGGAAACAGATCCTGTTCATCATCGATTCCCATAAACATGCAATCGTAGTGTGATAAATATGCAATCCGCCTTTACACAAACTCTGCCTCATACATCAAGACTTAACAATGGCATCTCTCTCATCTCCCTTAAGCCACGCTAAGCGCTCTGCATTCTCTCTTCACCGCCCCCCCCCATTGTACTATGTATCGCCCCTATGTGTTATGTAAACGTGGTTGCGACATACTATTTATTTGTAATTTTTGAAGTGTCGAATTCAGAATTAGACTGCTTTTTTCTTAATTTGGTGGATCAATTGGATGGGTTCATGCTCTAGGTATAGCCTTAGTAAATATAATTACCATAAATTAAATTAAATTTAATGTATTATTCCGTGATCAGCTTATCTCTAATTCAATTCAATTTGAACAATGAAACATCTACTTTTCTATCTAAAAATTGCATGCGGTTTCACAGACTTAAATATACGAGTAGGATGCAATGTGTACTCCGTACCTGCTACTTAACGTTGTAGTGTAGAGAGAAACATAAATAATAAGTAATAAATAGAATAAGTATGCCAATAGCTAATGCAGCATAGTTTTGAGATTTGCGCGAATACATTGACTGTCAGGCATGTGCGAATCCTTGGAGGACTGGTTGTAGTAGGTAATCGTGATAATGTATTTTTCGCAAGCAAACACGAATAAAATTCACTGAATTTGAATATTATCAGCAATTAATAGACATTTTAAGTGCCATTGCTCTGCTGTTGTAGAGTGATTTGGAGTCGTAGTCGAAGGTCTCTGAAAATGCCATGCCCGTAGTCGGAGTTTTATTCGAGACCCAGAGCTGGAGCGGTCAAGAGCTTAATCAACTTTTGTCTTGAGCCTTCACCAATACCGACATCTAAGGATGCCGAATCCTTGTAAAGTCTGAACATCTGAATTGCAAAACATCGGGATATTTCTGTCCGTAGTGAATAGCTGCAGACGCTGACAACACTCAGAAAAAATCGATTATTTCGGCATGGATCACAAGCAAAGCACATTTTCTACTATCGATTAAATTTTGCGAGGCGACCATTAATGTCGTCTCATCTCTATATTACCTTTCTTGGGATTTTGGTAATTAATCTTGCAATTGTACATGTAGTTTGATGACTTGTTTTCATCACCTACGGGATAGAGTGATTGATTCTTTATGGTGGGTGAAAAACAGTCGCTTGAAGAAGACTGGCGGGGTAAGTCGAAACCTCATAACGCTGTTGTAAACCAATAGCTGGCTTTCGGGATCCCTTACCGTAAAATGCATCATTTGTTTCCACGTGATTTTACTTTAATTCAATTTCTATCGGACAGGCTCCTATTTGTTATTTATCATAGGCATCAAAAGAAAATCTGCATTTTATACTTTTGAAATTCGCATTTTTCTCGTAATGAATAAAAGATGAGTCAAAATCTCGACCACGCCTTGGAACAATGTCGCAATATGTCGCAAGGTTTAAGCAGGTGCATCAAAGACATTCTATTCACTCACAGAATAGCAACAAGAATTTGGCATTTCATTCAATATGACGGAGACACAAAGGTTTTGGCCACTATTGTGATTCCTAGAGTTCCATTACGCCATTGAACGTGTGTCAACGGCAAACAGCACTCTCAAAAATCTATTTTCGCAAATATCCAAAGGCATGGCCCTCTTAGAATCCGCCCACATCCGAGGTTTTCATTGAAATTCCTCCATTGTTCAGTCGAAAGGTGAAATAGAGATTCTGTCCTTAGTCCTCAATGAATTGTTTGATTAAGAGATATAGAACCGGAGAAGGAACTAGCCGAAACCTCATTTATTCAGCAAGATAAGAAACGCTAGCGATAAGGTATTCATTCACATGGTCGACTCTTTGGAGAACAATGTCTGAGGTGAAAAGTAATGATTAAGATGGATGGTCAAGTAAATGGAGAAAAGGTCAAGCATCACATGCGCGGACATAGATACTGAGTATTCTGACAAATGCTAACTGCTTTTGTTAACTAACAAACGAACTCAGGCAGTATGAATCAAAATGCAGCAAATACCATAAATTAAAAGACTCAAGGAAAGGTCATTACTTCCCGACCGATTTCACCTGCTTTTGCAGGCTACTCATGGGAAATGTATTGAAAATAAAAACAAACAAGAGATACACACATATACATTTTTGCACATAGAAATGAACTCACATGCAACGCTCATTCAAAGGAGGTTGGAGAGATTTGATGATGCATTTCTCTCTGATTTCGCGTTCTATGCGATTAGCATTTGGATGCAACTGGTAAATAGGGGCAGCTTCAAACATTAGACACTTTTTTTGCTGTGTTTGCTGACGTTTAGAATTCTGCAGTTCGAAAAGCTGTTGCCGATGGACGGTCAGCCTATTCTTGAAAGTTCCCCTGGTTTGACCCACAGCATCTGAGAACATAAATCACATTACTGGATTTGCAGCTTACATTTCTCTTAACTGAAAAGGTTTTGGTACCATTACCGAACTTAAAAGTAATGGACCTCCCAGTAATCAAAGTGTCACAGCTTGCACACCTTGGTTCATGACACTTGGTGATACCAAAAACCGTAGGTCGATAACTACAACTAAGAGTCTTCAGGAGTGAAGGAGGTTGACGATAAGACCTGCGAAACTTGCACTTATTATAAGGTTCACATAACTTCAGACTGCTACACGCTGGCATTATTACAAATTAGCATAGAAAATGGGATAACTTTTTCTTATTAGTAGATACGGAAAGGGAGTACTTATGACAATAATAATCCCAATATCTGTAATCTCTTGGTGAATTGAATATTTGATTATCATTATTATTGAACGTAGACGAGGCGGGACTTCACTTCAATACGTGGCGTAGCATTTTTTGAATAGGGGCTTCTTTGTTTTTGGTAGATTGGTCATTTTAATTGAAAACAGAAAAGCTAAGCGCTGGGAGTCAACAACTCTATAATAGATTTTTCTTTGTAATGTAAACAAAGTAAGGTAAGTGGTCTCCGTGGCGCAGTAGTTAAGTGTTTAGCCTGGCGATCTTCCGGTTCAGAGATTGAGGCCCGAAAGTGCTATTGGAAGTCGTCAGGAAGGGCATCCGGACTGAAAGATCTCAATGCTCCAGATTAAAACCTGACTATGTAAGCATCGTGCAACCTCCCAGCATGGGGGAGTAGTGACGTTAAACCATCATTTTTGTAGTGTAAGCGTCAGTGGGCCATTCATAAGTAACGTCAAAAACATTCTCGAAGGAAAAAGAAATTTATTCTGAATTTGTCAATGACATACCTCTTCAATGCAGAAAAGTCCCATGTACAGCAATATTGACTGTGTTTAGAGCAAAGAATTCTATAATTGTCTTGTACAGATTGTTTCATAAAAAATGGATCACCCTTAAACATCGCCTTAACTTCAACTTTGTCTAACTCCGCCAAACTTGAACGAATTTCTCAGAAATTTGGAAGATATGTCAGTTGTGCTTACTAATATCATTGTTGGAAATTTCAAGCATGAATATTGAGTTGTTTTCATGTTATAGATAAAAAAAGTAGTAGATAATTTGATCTTCATTTAACAATGTTACACAAAATCATACCTCACTCTTATAAAATTACATTTCTTTCCTTTGTTATGTAATATGCTGTTCTACAGATTGTTTCATAAAAAATGGATCACCCTTAAACATCGCCTTAACTTTAATTTTGTCTAACTCCGCCAAACTTGAACGAATTTCTCAGAAATTTGGAAGATATGTCAGTTGTGCTTACTAATATCATTGTTGGAAATTTCAAGCATGAATATTGAGTTGTTTTCCTGTTATAGATAAAAAAAGTAGTAGATAATTTGATCTTCATTTAGCAATGTTACACAAAATCACACCTCACTCTTATAAAATTACATTTGTTTCCTTTGTTATGTGATATGTTGTTCTACAAGCCAAAAGCTATCAAGCAAAACAAAAATATAGAAAATCGGTCAATCAAAGCCAGTATAGCACCATTATTCATCAACAATAATGTAACTGCTACATGTGATTGACTGGACTTCATGTTCCATAGCTTCCTGACTTCGTTGCGGTGGTGTTGGCAGCACTCCTGATTGCTTTCAGCTAGAAATCTATCTCTTACCGGTTGAAAACAATACAAAGCACAAATGAACAATAACGAGATCGCATTCACAAAAGGCAAAGAGTCAGCCTTGCTAGAACTAGGGTTTTCTTTGCGAGCTACAAGCAAGCGACTAATTGTCCCTTACACAAATGTGCATCGATGGCATAATGATGATTTTCGACTCTGTCGTAAAGAGGGCTCTGGCCGTCCACGCAAAACATCCAAACGTAGAGACCGCCTAATTTTGAGAATTGTTAAAGTTGATCCAAGTCTCTCGTTAACTGAGATGGCTGCACTAGACTCGTCTATTTCTAAGTCCACTATTCGTAGAAGACTTATTGAGTCGAATTTCAAGAGCTGTAAGAGGCCCTCTCAGATCGAATTATCAGATCAGCATGCAAAAAGACTTCTCAGATGGGCAATGAGTCATTGTCACTGGCGAAATCAATGGGATCGGGTTGTCTGGTCTGATGAGGCATTAGTGATGGTCGATTGAGATTATGGATAAAATCTGATCAGGAAATTCCGAGACATTTACATCGTCCCCGGGTACAAGGTGGTGCGACTCTACTGATTTTGGCTGGCATTTGGACCAATGGCCGCTCTGAACTTCACATACATCAATGAACCATGAATTCTGAACGCTATGTGAATGTTTTACGAATGACCATTGGCCAAATGACAGATCAACTTGGTGATCCATCGACTTGGTTATTTATGGATGATAATGCTACGTGTCACAGGAGTAGTAGAGTCAACTTATGCAAGTCTCAATTAGGGCTTAGGACATTATCTTGGCCAGCTCGTTCTCCTGATCTGAATCCCATAGAAAATGGATGGAGTATTCTAAAACGTAACGTTCGTCGTTCACTGCTACCTACAGATGGCGTATCACAACTTACGTCACTGTTAAAAAGAGAGTGGAGAAAGTTAGATCAGTCAAAAATCAACGATATCATCGAATCAATGCCTAGACGAATTGGTAATGTCATTGACAATAAGGGTAGGACCACAAAATATTAGCATCTTAAGAACCGTTACTGTATCATAGCTTATCAGATTATATAAGGACATTCAAATATATTAGAGACATGAAATAACATGAAAAATGCTTTCTGTATCATACTTATGTTTTATTTAGTCAAATTTTAGGATGATCCACTTTTTATGAAACGGACTGTAGAAGACACTTTCAAGTTAATGATTCGATGAGTCATTTTTGAATAGATTTAACTACACATGTTCAGTTTCATTGTTTCCGGTTCCGGTGCGGTTCCAGCACCCAAAATATATGCAATTTCTTTAAGATAGTCGGTAAGACGATATTCATGTAAGATTATCGACTGCTTGCTTCAGTAGAGCATTATGGATGGATTCAGCATGGATTTTATGAGTTTATCCTGTGATAAGTTAACAACACTTTTCCTCCTTTGTAATTAATGCCATCCAAAAACCATAACCGCAGATTCAATAGAGACACTTGCAGCCTATTTGTTTGGCAAATCCGATGAAAATTGCTTTCAGACTCTTACAAAGCTTTAATATGGAGTCTCCATGGTATAAGTAAACTTCACATACAATGACTCGTGTTGAGCGTCACCTGCTACTCCTAGGCCTTAGTTCTTTTCTTCTTCTTAGAAGGAACTACTATACTCCACGACTTGTGATTCAGTAGAGTGTTTTACTAAAGCACTGATTTACAAGTGATTCCCTTCCAATCCATTAACACGGAGAAATAAGAACGTTTTTCATATTTTGTCGTCACGATTATTAAGCTTATAAATTCTTCTATCAATGTCGAAGATTTTCCAAGATCATCTTATATGATTGATATAAGTCACAGTCACCCTTAACTACATAACTGGCTCAGAAAATCTCAAATCATCGGATCACATCAGGTTGGAGGCACAAAGGATAAGCCTCAAGCCATATGCCATGTTCTACGCTCGCTTTGTATTGCGATCTGTCACAAGCGTCATTGCAAATACCGTTCTCTGTGTTCCAGCACAATCGAAGACGGCTTATGACTTATTCTATAAATACCGCCCATCAATGAAACATGCTTGTATGAATTCCATTTACGACAAATGGCATTTCGTCCGGCCTTGGAGTTCAGCTAGATTCTATGGACATTTATAGGCCAATTCAATCATCAGACATAGTCAATATAGAAAATGTGGTTCCTAGATACGGAAAAGTACATATAGTAAATTATGCTTGGTTAATGTATGAACTTCACCATTCACACATTTCCCATTGGAAGTACAGCATGTCCACATGCAGTAGGTCTTAAGTGAATACAATATCGATCTCGTTTCACAATCTCGAGATCTCGAGTTCAAATTTTTCCAAACACCGAGATCTCGAGATTATTGTCCTATCTTAATTATGATTAAAGCGTCTTCGATTACTGACGTGCACATAATTCGTGCGATATTTCACTTTAAAATACTACTCCGCAACATCGGCCGTACAACTGCAAATTTGTAAGTGGCGTGTTACATTACTTGAAGGCACTCTGGTTGAACGAGGAGGACATTTCACATCGCTTGAGAGCCACTTCGGAAAATCATCCCTTATGTGATCGTCATGGCGTCTTCCTGTTCTGCGCAAATACCTGCATCCACAGGTACACGCAAAGGTACAACGTTATTTATGAATTTGTCTCTATGAATATGCATTCTTCTCAAACACTCAAGCTGTTTCGAATACTAAGTGCATGCTTTCTGAGGAAGTTTAGCCGGGGGAAGGGGGAATAGTCATTTCGGCTAAGGGAATTCAAATTAACATTCTCTGATAGCAGCATTTTGTGAAGAAATTTGTAGTAGTAGACGCATTGCGAATCTGAAGTAATATCTATTTCATATTTTGTGTAAGGCCTAGCAAGCATCATTGTATTATACTCGTACATGTATTGTTGTATTAGAGATGCTAATCCATCAGATTATGTGAAGTATAGTAAACTCTACAGTGAAGAGTAGCATTCAGATACAATTTTCTTCTTCAATTTCCCAGTACTATTAAGCGCATGAGACGATCATGTCCATGATGTGGTTAAGAAAAGTCGTCGTTTTTATGTCCTCAGAAAGTTGAAATACTTAACAAGTACAGACGATCCTCTCTAGATTTAGAATGTATTAATTCGATCAGTGCTAGAGTAGGCCTATACTGCACCTGTCTTCGTGGCCTTACCTATTGGGTTATCCCAAAAATCCAAGAGGTGGAAAATCGTGCTTGCAGACTTATTTATGGTACCCGGATGCTTGATGATGATCAAATGGCCCTAAGATGACGAAGTTTGAGTAAGAAGCTTTTCAAAAAAGTTGCTTTGCACTGCTGCTAGCTATGCTCTACAGTCGATACGCATTCCTGGTAAACTGAGGTACTCCTCCCATTTTCGTGCTCCCCTTTGTTGAACTGAGAGGCATAAATGTCCTTCTTCCCTCTTACAACTGTAGGCCTACTCATGAATGAAAAGCTTTAATTCTGAAGAGCCCTTCATTTCTGATGCTACATGTGTTAACCTGCATACTATTTCGTCAATCACTTGTTTTGCCTGTTTTATCTTTCGAAGATATACACCATTATTATTATTATTACAAGGCAATAAGCTCCGAAATTCCGGAACTTCGGGATAAATTCTAAAAGTCCTATTTCGCGGGAATTGGAGAAATATCCTAAAGTTCTTCCTTAACATCTTTCAATTCCCTATCTAGAATGAGGAAATCTTTCAGTCTTCCCCGCATTTCTTGTAGCAATCTCATCTACTTTTCTCTCTATCCTCTGCTATACTCAGCCAGTCATTCTCTGATTACACAATAATGATTGAGATGCAAAGGGGCGCTCGACACACACCTTGAGCAAGCAGGAGAGCGATATAGTGAGAGAGACAGAGCAATGTAGTTTTGCGTTCTCACGCTTGTCTGCTTGTCCTTGTCGCCACGACCAGTGATTCCCTTCACTTACTTCAATGGATGGAAGCTACTAACGAGCAATTACAGAGTGTTGCTCTACTCAAAACACTTAACTGACAGAACTTAGCCTAATCACGCAAATGTGTGAGTTTTATGTAGCTACATTTGAAGAGAAAATTTAAATGAGTAGTAGTGCGATAAACTGAATCTACAGATTGTTTCATAAAAAATGGATCACCCTTAAACATCGCCTTAACTTCAACTTTGTCTAACTCCACCAAACTTGAACGAATTTCTCTGAAATTTGGAAGGTATGTCAGTTGTGCTTACTAATATCATTGTTGGAAATTTCAAGCATGAATATTGAGTTGTTTTCCTGTTATAGATAAAAAAGTAGTAGATGATTTGATCTTCATTTAGCAATGTTACACAAAATCATACCTCACTCTTATAAAATTACATTTGTTTCCTTTGTTATGTAATATGTTGTTCTACAAGTCAAAAGGTATCAAGCAAAACAAAAATAAAGAAAATCGGTCAATCAGAGCCAGTATAGCACCATTATTCATCAACAATAATGTAACTGCTACATGTGATTAACTGGACTTCATGTTCCATAGCTTCCTGACTTCGTTGCGGTGGTGTTGGCAGCACTCCTGATTGCTTTCAGCTAGAAATCTATCTCTTACCGGTTGAAAACAATACAAGGCACAAATGAACAATAACGAGATCGCATTCACAAAAGGCAATTCACAAAAGAGGGCTCTGGCCGCCCACGCAAAACATCCAAACGTAGAGACCGCCTAATTTTGAGATTTGTTAAAGTTGATCCAAGTCTCTCGTTAACTGAGATGGCTGCACTAGACTTTCACACTAGACTAGACATTTACATCGTCCCCGGGTACAAGGTGGTGCGACTCTACTGATTTTGGCTGGCATTTGGACCAATGGCCGCTCTGAACTTCACATACAGCAAGGAACCATGAATTCTGAACGCTGTGTGAATGTTTTACGAATGAAGATTGGCCAAATGACAGATCAACTTGGTGATCCATCGACTTGGTTATTTATGGATGATAATGCTACGTGTCACAGGAGTAGTAGAGTCAACTTATGCAAGTCTCAATTAGGGCTTAGGACATTATCTTCGCCAGCTCGTTCTCCTGATCTGAATCCCATAGAAAATGTGTGGAGTATTCTAAAACGTAACGTTCGTCGTTCACTGCTACCTACAGATGGCGTATCACAACTTACGTCACTGTTAAAAAGAGAGTGGAGAAAGTTAGATCAGTCAAAAATCAACGATATCATCGAATCAATGCCTAGACGAATTGGTAATGTCATTGACAATAAGGGTAGGGCCACAAAATATTAGCTTCTTAAGAACCGTTACTGTATCATAGCTTATCAGATTATATAAGGACATTTAAATATATTATGGACATGAAATAACATGAAATAACATGAAAAATGCTTTCTGTATCATACTTATGTTTTATTTAGTCAAATTTTAGGATGATCCACTTTTTATGAAACGGACTGTACTACACATATGGCCAATTTTGAATCGATGCTTATAGAATATCTTCCCCATATATATTCAAATTTTCATGTAACTGGCAAAACTCAATTAGTCGCCCTAAAACTATACCTGCTGGTATATGAGTGCATTTTCTATCTGCACACAAAATTTCATTGTGGTTGGGTAAGTACTATCTGTGGAATCTATGGTACTAGTGTGAAGATAGTAAGTGTCTGGTCCAGTGTGAAGGTCTAAATAGTGTGAAGTGCACTATACATAATGGTCTAAATAACGGGTCTGGAAATTCTCCACAAATGGTTACTCGTGACGATTTCTAAAAGTTCAGTGACATGCTGAATTCTCAGCAAGTGGGTAGGACCATCGAAATCGTGGGATCAGTTCAATACTTGCCCAGATTTAGAGTTTGCAATCCCATTTGCGCGATCTTGTATAGGTGGACGGGAGTCAATTTGGATTCAAACCGGGAGATTGTACAGCGGACCACAATTTTGTCTGACAGGGCAGACATGGCGTGATCTGGCAGCCGCATCAATTGCAAATTTAAAGAAAAACGACCAAGCTGCCGAAGTTACAAGTCTCTATTCGCGACGTGTCACAGGCCAGCTGCTTCGTCAGGCGACATTAATAAAAGTCTTTTATTAATGTCGCCTGACGAAGCAGCTGGCCTGTGACACGGTCGCGAATAGAGACTTGTAACTTCGGCAGCTTGGTCGTTTTTCTTTAAATTCACAATTTTGTCTGATTATGACGATGAAAGCATTCAGAGAGAAAGTAAACCTTTTCATGATGTGTTGGTTGATCTCGATATTGCCTATGAAACACTCCCAAGAAGCTAATTTGGAATTGTCTCCGCAAACGGGAATTACCGAGATGACATATCCGTTTCATACAGGACATATACAGGGACTGTGCAACAGTCGTGAGAAGCAAGCAGGGCGAAAGTCATGCTTTTTCAGTGTAGATAGGTCTACATCAGGCCTCGGCACTGAGTCCCTTTATTTTCATTGCAATTATGGACGTGATTTCTAAAGAGCAGAAAAGACATCAGAAACTGTGTGAAATGAGGATGGAACACGGAAGAATCCGGACCCAATGTTGTATGATAAAAGAGTGCCCCTCAAGATCAAGAGCAAAGTGTATTCTTCAATGCTCCGTCCTACCATCCTGTATGGTTCAGAGTGTTGGGTCCTCAAAGCAAATGTGGAGATAGTTACTATTTTCTCACTATTCAATGCATGATAAGATCATAGAAGGCTAACATTGTTAGTGCATCTGCAACGTCGTGAGAAGAGAAAGAAATGAGTCTTGTTTGCGAGTAGAGGGAAAAAGAGTCGGGGTCATCCGAGGAAAACATAGATCAATAGAGAACGCTGATAGAAGTCAATAGGAGTGAATGCCTCGATGGTGAGCGACCGAGTGCATTTGAGAGGAATGACTGGACCTACCCTGAGAAACGCTAGGCATGGGTCGTCAAAGTGAGCAGAGTTTGTATTCCGAAAGTCCGGGATCCAGAAGTCCTGGGATCAGCGACTGTCAATCTTGGGATTTTTGGAGCAAAATCATCATTTTATCGACCACTGTATCAAATTTCACTACTTCAATTATGATTGTTGAGCAAGAAGACACTCCGAAAAGTAAAGTGCACATCATAGCAAATTTATGCTGTACGCCTACTCGATACAATAAGATGTGCAAGATAATTTGCAAAAAGCAATAAGAACTTTCACAATTAATTCAATTGACAAAGTTCTTATGCTTATAGATTGAACATTTGAACTACTCATAATTGTGAGATCTATTTATAAAGTAATAGGTGGTAGGTTGTAAGGACGAGGACGAGGTGTCAGTGACTCGGAGCTGCTGCGTCGTCCATGTTTTGCTGGTGTCAGTGTCGGTGCCGTGAAGACATAGAGCTAAAATGCAACGACAATGAGTTTTTAAACAATATTTTCAATCCATGGAAGCAATAAATTCTTCTCATTTATTTTCGCTGAAATTCAGCGATGGGTCCTACAAACTAGTTCATGGAAAGTTCCTGCATAATGACACTAATAATCCGCATCTGTGTTTATGTTAAAAAAAGATAAGCAAAGATTTTTCAAAAAGAATACATTCCCCAACTAGCAAGAATACAACATACTTAATAAAGGAACTTCTTTGAAAACACGCTCACAGTTTCCCTTTCAGTCGGATTTCAATCATTGCCAATTACTCGTACTTCATCTTCGTCATAACATCTGGAGTTCAAAAATATCGGTGTTTAAACTTTGGTAAGAGGTTTGGATTACTTTTTCATATATTTGTATCGCAGACAGGAGCCTGTTCAAAAACTATTTTATGTTAATCTTCCCATGTAATATGTCTCCAACCACAAAAAATATATCCAACATTTCTACTTGCTGTGCTGAAATTTCAAGTCCAGACGACAAGAGGTTATTGAAGAAAGCTGCAAAGATTTACTGAAGAGTTGCTGAAAATAGAAAGAAGATTGAAGCATTGTTAATTGAGCGTGGATGACCATAGGTAGGTATCAATTCCTAAGTAACTGTGACTCGGTCGTCCCGATTCACAGCATTCTGGACTGCTTCACCTCACACTTGATGATGCACATTCAAGGGGTATCGTGTAGCACAAAGCCAAAGATCTGTAAAATTGACTGCTTTTCGCAGTCTATGTGAATCCGAATAAGACGTCTACGTATCGCGACTGGACCGCAAAAGGGTCATGGAAAAGTCGAACAAAGGCAAATTGAGTGGCGAAAACATGACCAGTCACAAACGACGCGATTTTGTTCTTTAGGACAAGTTTGCAGTAGAGATCTCGGAGGATTTGCGTGCCTTTCTGGCTTTTGAGTAGTTTCCACGTACATTTAAAGTCGGTGCTCTCAATAGAATTGCAATCTTCCTCTCTGACGTGTTGGATAATTAGTTATTGAAGCAGTATTTGCAGTAGAGGCCAGGGAGAAGAGTACCAAAGGACGAAGAAGATAGGAATGGATAGACGACATCATCGAATGGACAGGAGATGTCAGCACAACACGATTGAATGCTCTACGGTCTTCAAAGGACAATGGCACATTAAACTGGACACAGTAATCGAATCATCTCAAATCACTTAAATGTCATCACTGGCTTTAAATGTTTTTACTCCTCACTGTTTTCTAGGCAGTTCTCTGTTGGTACCTTATAAAATAACAATGGTTTCTCGAAATTATATACGAATTTCATTTTTCAAACTGCGTTGTCATTTATGAACTACGCCTACAGTTACGTATCTTTGTCAAGGGATGATGAAGCATGAATCAGTGCGATAAGGAAATTAATGTGTGCATGCATAGAGCAATTCTATCTTATAGGCCTAAGGACAGCGCGAAGTAAGAAATGACTAAAAGCGAAATTAATTTGTATCAGAAAACAATTATGTAGTCACAATTACTATGTGGATGATTGTACTTGTGTGTTTCACTGTATGAACTTAGGCATTTCAAACTTGATCTTTTTGATAACACCAATGCCAAAATATTTGAAGCCATCTTTCGCAGCTAGAAGCGATGGTCTAATATCAAGCGGCCTAATCCATGAGGCTAGTGTGCTTTTTCTGTTCCAATATATTACTGATACGTATGTACATGTATTTGATAGACCGAAAACAAAACATGTACGAGTATTTCCTTCATGCTGGAAATCGGATGATGTTGCTTTGATTTCGAAATGTAGAAATCCAAAAACTAGAGGCTTTCGACCAATATCCCTCATTCCGGTTTCAGCAAAATCCTCACTATTCGCAGTTCAATTTCGGATGACAAATTATTCAAATTGGACAATAGATATTTCAGAATAGACACTATGAATGGAATTGGGAAATCAGTTTTTGTGTTAAACAGCTGTCCTTAGTGTTATGAAAGCGTGATCAATATATTGGAAATGTGCTTCATCTTCCGTTAGCAAGGTTTTTAACGTCAGTAATCTATTTCAAAAGCATAAATGAGGAAAATTTAAGTGTTGAATGATTGATTTATTTTCAACACTTTGCTAGTCTGCACAAGGAGCAGGTTTCTTACTCAAATGCTTCAATTTGCTTTGAAATTCTATTTATCTAATTTATCAGATGCAATCGGTAATCAAGGGGTGACGTGATTGAAATTCTAGGAAATTGAATAATTGTCTCTACGACTAAATTCTGTCTCGCATTCATTTTTGTGATTGAGCTTTGTCGTTTGATCGATAATAGACTGCAGTTCCTATATTCGCAAGAATGTACAGAATTTTGTGTATATTTTCATTCCCAGCATGTCCTCCAACTACATAAACATCTAGCTTGTGCCTATATAAAGCATACTTTATCTATAGGCAATTTCTTGAGGCTCATTCGCAGCTGACCAATATGAGCAAGGTTACCTTTAGCAAAGATTTATCATTGACTTTCAAAGCTGCATATATTTAAGTTCATCTGCATAGAATAATGAGCTTAAATAGATTGCATAATGAAGTATAAGAATAGTTGAATTGGCTATTTTACGAGACATTTAATCTGCCCAGCATTTCGAATGTGATTTAAACATCAATTTAATCCTTTAAAAATAGAGAGAAAGCATTGATAACAAGATCAATTACTCAATACTTGTATTCTTCACATTTTTGATGCTTGTTTTGAAAATTGAGATAACTGACGCTAAATATGACGCGAAGGGTGGCATATTTCTAATATCGGCATATTGATTACAATTCAATATTGCATTTTCATAATACTGAAGGCAGGTCACCTAAAGGTCAACTTTATTATCTATATTCCTTATTGAAGTCTTTGTGGCTCAAAATTGAATTACAAATTCGGTAGTTCTCAACCGATGCAGATGATCGGTGAATTACGAGGTCCTCGCTACTTTACTGTCAGATAGTGATGAAAATTTTCCGGAAAATTTTGAATCAAAATTTTCCGTGGAAAATTATGGAACATTTTGGAAAATTTTGAAAGTATTGATTTTTTTGAAATTTGAGCACCTACTGCTGAGGCAGCTATGTGTACCAATAAATTGGGTCTAAAACTCTTAATTTAATCATTATTTCGATTAAAGCGATCGTAGCAATATATGATTTCCGTCCGCGAATTTTTGAACATTCCTTTGCCACCAGTGGCTTGTGCCATTTTGTTAGCATTTTTAATTATCACACAGACACCGTTTGCGATGACGTATATCTTGCTTTACAATAGTGGTATAATTTCATGCAATGTGAAAGATCTGGAGCAAAAATAATGTATTTCATCTTGGAGTTTGCTTATTAGCTTGAAAGTTAAGCTTTGTTATGCAGCGTTGATCAGAGATACAAATTCTTTATGTGTTGATGAACATGTGAAGTATAAGCACACAGTCCACGCAGCATTCATGAGCGACCATGTTGAAAGATATAAAGACTGTAAACTCGTGAGATATTTGGTCACTAAAGATATCTGTGATGAGTAAAAGAATAGCTATGATAGTCGCTAACTTCTGGCCTATTATCCGATATCTTCGCTGAGGATACACATCATCCATTTCTAGTTCAGATGGTTCAGATAGTTCCAATTCGATTTCAGATATGATCCACATGAATTGGAGATCTCCAGTTGAATTTAAGATCTTTTCAAAGTTGAGCTTCTGACAGATATCTGAAATTCAGCTAGAGAAATCTGAAATCCATCTAATGTCTGAAATTCATTTGGAAAGATCTGAAATAGACGGAAAAGGTGCAGTCAAAGACAATGGGTACAGTTGGTTACAAAAGTTAACATACAGGGATGATAGAGAAGCTTTCGGTCTTTGAATATTACGTAGTCTTTTCAAACGACTATAATAAGTCTCCAAAACAAAGGCAAAAACGTCAATCACCAAAAAAATTGGAAAATTTTCCATTTGCATCACTACTGTCAGATAGCACGGGTCTATCTATGGTGCATTAATGCGAATTCATAATATTCATGATAGTATAGTCGACTATTTCACGCTATGTGATTTTTACACTAGTAATGCAATTTGCGTGACAGTTGGTCTCTCTACAAGAGGAGTTGATAACTGAGCATATCAGTCATGGTGCAAATAGTAATCTACCACGAAATCTGATGCTTATTTCCATCGGTCAAGGCTTCGATATAGGAACCGGATCTTGCCAATTGGAACCGGATTAGGTAGTAGACCCGGTTCTTTGAAATTTGGGAATATGTTAAACCAACTTTGATTAAGCCATACGGTATATGCGACAAGCTTTCAGCGAAGCTCTTGCATGACGCACCGCGAATCAAAATGCTAGATTTTTCATAATTGTATACAATATTGTACACAATATACACATATCAGTAATCAAATCGAACCACTAAATCAACTTTTGTGCAAAAATCCAGAAATAACTTGCATATATATATACAAGTAAGAAGGATATACGTACATGTAGGTTCAATGTGTTTCTATTATTGTACTTTATTAGTACTGTATTGTGTCTTTACTCAAATAATGCTCAATAAAACTGAAAAAGATAAAGCAATTAACTAACTAATGAATTCTTTAAAACACAAGTGCAGTGGTAAAATGGATCGAGTATGTGCGGAAGTAAGCGAAGCAGGTCTGAGCTTGGCATATATTCAGGTACATACAAATGAATGCAATAGATGACAATTAAGTGATTCTCAGCTCTACAAAACTTAACTCGCACATTTCTCATAAAATTGTTTGAAAAAACCACCATGCAACTCAATCCACTTTTATCATTTCACGAGCTATTTTGTGAAAATATCTAGTTTCTGTTTTCACGCTTAAAGACGCCACAAAAGCTCGACCAGCATGTAACTGAACTGATAGTAAACTGATACCGCAAATTATCGCGAAATGCAAATATCTTTCATAAACAAATTGCGTAGAACAGTTACAAAGAAAGATTCGGTATCCCGTCGAAGAAAAAATTCTAAGCGCGTTTATTTTTCGATTTACGACGAATATTTTCACCTCCTTGGTAATGGTGAGATTAGCCTCTGTGGTATTGGATCCACAGAAGATCCTGGCTGTACACGTCGCAAATTATTTGGTAAATTGCCATATCGAAACTTTGACTCTCTACTTTTTTGCTTGAAGCATTATCCGTCAACCTGATCTTTGCCATGTCTTTCATCATTCTTTTGTCCGCACTTCCCAGAAACTCGACTCGCTTTGGACTGAACATTTTAGCGCCATAAATGAGGACCGATCTTATGCACACATCTCAAGCACATCCATGGGTTCTGACCTTCAATAGCCGAAATTTTAGCCGGAAATTCAATAGACTCTGATAGTTTCAAAGCAGGCTACTTCCACGGACTGACAGAAATTGCTGACTATCTGGCTAAAATTTTGACAGAAAACTAGGTTTTATATGTTGCTGATAATGTTTCTGTTACTTAAATTCCAGTTTATGACTATCCTTGACACGGTTTTTGGAGTCCATGCTTAAGACATGCTTGATAGCTGTGTCTGGGAAAGTAATGGTTCGGCCTGTATACTTGGTGACAAGGCTGACTCTTGTTGAGTTTCTTGGCCCCTTTGGACTAGTTCTTATGACAGGCGGAGACACCCCTGTAACTGGCAATGTGTGCCTGTGGCGCCAAAGTCATCGCTAAAGTGCACGTCCCTGATCATGTGTAGCATTGCTAGCAGGGTTGCTTCCATTGGAATTTAACATGGCACAGGTGCAACGAGCCGAGGTTGGGGAGCTTGGCGAAGACCTTCCCATAAGAGCAGCCATGTTCCTTGTCGGCGCAAAGGAATATCCCTGTATGCATGGCTATATTGTAGCGTCTCAGGGCCACCAAGAGTTGTACAAGGGCTGCGGTTTGGTGCTATGGGGATTGGGATAGATTGTTGCTACACTGGGTCTCACTTCGTACTTTCGGGTATATATAGTATAAAAAATGATTTCTGAGATTACTTCGGTTTCACATTTTATGAATGGAACCAAAAGTGACACTGATTGAGATAAATGTGTATGTAGTATTATTCGACTGGCATTGCTATAGTGAATATAAGATCGTTAAAGAAAATCGAAGATTCTCCAATGAGCAAAACAAGAGAGCCTCTTGCAACTTTTCAGGTATACATGCTTGCATACTTATGCAACACTTACGCATAGTAATAATAAGCAAATGGCTATAGTGTGAATCATTATAGAATTCTGAAATTAAAAATGTAAAGTAAATATAATAGCCACAATGTACTGTACACATGTGCAACTTATAATTTCTGGTTTGTGACTAAATGAGATTTCATTGAGTACTTTCTCGACAAGCAAGATTCCGAAAAATGTGATTTCGGTATATTTCAAGTCTTTTTTCAACTCGTGAGATGATATCTCAATAATGTGATGCCATTTTGATGCGAAGATAGTATAACTACAACATAATTGTAGGAATGATAAGGGCACTCAATGCATATACAGTGCATGATACAGAGCTACATCAAAGTTGATTTCATTAAAATTCAAATGCAAACTGTGTTGTAAAATTCTTCCTACTTTGTTTTCACCCCTATACACAAAATATATGAATGACATCACATCGGTCGTTAATTTCATAAACACACACTGATCTGATATTGAGACAAAAACAAAAAATGTAGAACAATATACGTAGTTGATAGGAATAGGTTTTCAATTGTGACAAATTCCATGTAGACAGCATATAATTTCTCTTGATTAAATAAACATAAACGCGACTTTTGAATAAATGTATATTCTGAAATGTAGGTGGAAATATGATAAATATTTTTCTTTATATTCATGCGAGTGAACAAAAGTTGCTTTTCAGAATTGATATGGTCTGATCAATCTTTAAAGCTACTAATTCTGATGATGTCACTTAGTTATCTATGAAGTTTATAGCCTTGTTAAGTGAGGCAACAATCTGCTACATCACCGACGAGAAAATATAATACTGCAACTGAAATATTCGTTGTTCCGCGACATTGAAAAACGTAGTGGTTTTTTACTCATTACATTTCCCAATGTACATGCCACAACACATGCAACCCCTCACGTGAGATAGTTTTCCTTGTTGAGGACAGTATAATGGCCAATGACACAAGTATAGAGAGATTTTCAAGATAATAACTGCATCAATTTTTCCCATTTGGATTTGAAATGTCGAAATTAGTAGACAGCAGATTATTTGTAATGTGTATGTGCATGAAAAGCATAGTACATGTAGAATAAAGTTCTTGGGAAGTTGTTATAGATTAAAGTCCGCCTACTCAACTCTGCAGCTGTACATTCAAAAACCCGCTTAGTGTTTGGATAAGCATGTTAACTGAATTTCTCCTTTTGAATTTGGTGGTCAGTAATTACAATTCAGACCAAGGTGTGCTTAGCAGTATTCAACACACGAAATGGCAGAAATGTAATCAAAATCAAATGTTGCGCAATCCAATCGATAACGGGCCAGATTATGCATTTACCAACATCGTCAATGCAAATAGCACGACCTGACCCTTTACCATGATGGAACAAGTAGTTGAATGACAAGTAGATGATATACTTGTAAGAAACGTGGACGTAATTATAAGAAGTAAAAATTTAACTTACCCAGCTGGAGTCGACGATCGTAAGATTTATCCAGGAGAGCTGTTTCAGGTCTGATAGTTACGGGCCAGATAATGCATTTGCTCACTCGATTCTCGGCAGAATGCAAAACTGAACCGTGGCCACAGACGACTCACAACACATACACATCATAAAATGTTTCGTCAGCTACATGCATTTATGGTTTCTCAAAGAAATGTAGGATATGATTGCTTTACCAGTATTCGAAGCAGAAATTTGAATTTTGAAGAAAATACTGCATCAACTTAAGATATCAATGAATCACAGAAATTCACAGAAATCCAATTTTGTTGCAAGCAGTAATTGAATCAAAGATTATCTCGACATAGCTCCTACTATTGTCATAGATTGATAGTAGTAGATTCATGATTAGATTTCTATAAATACACACACTGGGAATCCATGGGTAGGATTCATGGCTGATCTGATATCATAGATGTGTGTTCGTCAAAGGAATTCAAGAATATTGTCATAGTTCAAAAAACGACTACGTGGTCATAGTTTTATGGCACAAACTTAGTACTTGAGTAAGTCTTAATAAGTGAAGTAACATATGCATAGAATATTACGTGCATCGGTAAAACAACATCTAAAAGTCACGTTTATATAGGAGAATTTTGATAGCAACGAAAACAACTGCCAATGGGCTCTGTTGCATTACAACGGAATGTATTTCTATTGCAACTAATAGAAGTAACTCAACTAATAAAAGAAAAAAGCAAATCTCATAAAAAAAGTCAAGAATAAGAAGAAGTAAGAAGTGAAGACACAAACTGCGAAAAAGCATTCTGTGAAATAGATTAACGATTAGACAAAATTACATGTACGAGTATCATGAATCTTGAGAACATCATTCAATTTTAATTCATGTTCGAGGTAATAGTGAACTCAATTAACAGACTAAACTTTTGTCACTGAGTTCCACAAGGGAGGCATCAGAAGTTAAGTAAGCAGTATAGTTTAAATTTATCCTAACTATGGTTGGATTATCGCTGCACAGTTACTATGAATTTTAAAACACGCTATCTTAAGTGGAATTGTAGTATGTTGTATTATTTCAATTAGTGTATCGATCAGAAATATATCATCATATAAGGAATTGCTTGACAGGATGGAATTCATTTTCCGCAACAATTTCATGAAAAAGATGGCTCAATCGAACAAATGATGGAAAGACGCAGTGGGATGGAAAAGAGCAGTACCTTGGTAAACCAAAAGATGTCTAAGATCGAAGTATATACCGGCAAGAGCTTACACGTAGTACGTCGCATGTTCTTTCGCATGTAAGTATACTCACCGCATATAAACAATCGTTTATGCCGTGCAATGAAGTGGGGCGTATATGCAGACTGACTGCAGAGTAGCCTATATCGTGCAAGCATACTAATACCATTTTCATTGCTGTACGGTAAGTATTCTCTACTTGGAGCTTCCAATTATTGCATTTACGTTCAAAAGTGATGAAAGTGTGAAACTATGTCTTTTTAATCTGATCAAAATTTTTGTGAAAAAATGCCAACTATTAGAAAATCAGCATAGACTAATGACTCAATCAATGGAATCAGCAGGCATGTGCTATTAATAGGGATTGACATAATCCTCTCTTCACGTTTCAACGCATGACAACTTATCGATCAACTTTTACTAATACTTTGATATGAAAGATTAATGCTTCATATGTGCAAAGTTCTTTTTCAATGTGAAATATTTCCTTTGATCAATTAAAAGTCATCGTTGTTCAAGCGTTTTACTAAACGTTGATTACCAAGTAGAGACTTCAATTATAGGAAGTAGAATAGAAGGCTTTTGTTATAGGGATGATATTCAATGATGCAATTGTATTTGATTCTTCAAGAATAAAGTTATATCGAAAAAAGGAAAAAAATGTAGGGAAAATTGAAACTATCAAAAATCAATCTTAATTATAACCACAAATAACAAAGAATCCCTACGGCATACTAACCAAAAAAGTAGTCCGGTTTAAAGGAGAAACGCCATATAGCACCAGCAGTGACGCAAGTGTCATTGGACTTGAGTAATAGAGATTTGAGACAAATGTTAAGTACAGGAGTCCCCATGAAGTCATCATTGTCGTGTTTCTACATTAACATACATCGCAAGGGGTCTTATATTGGGAGTTTTGTCACATGATTTTGTTTACGCTCTATCAGAACACTGAAAACCAGCAGGCCATCATGCTATTTTTTCGAAATAAGCCCTGTAAGTCAAAAGAGAGAACATCTAATTCTTCTCTTGAAATGCACATTGTAAACAGCAGTTTCTAAAAAGTCGGAGAAATTGCTTTGGATGATTGTGACTTTTACAAGTTTCTTTTAACAACAACCTTTAACAGTGCATACGTGTAATTTTCTGTATAGTGAACGTCATCTCATTTTTTGCGTTTTCAATCAATGGAATAGACAAGTTTAGCCTTGTTATGCAAATTGTGAAGTGAGCAACAATATAGATAATGAATATTTGCTTCCATTCATCCTAAAAAATGCTTCATTATATTCTTTAGATATAATTTGAAGTAATTAAGTCAAGAAAAATCAATGCAATCATAATTCATCCAGTGAGCAACAAATCTACTAGATCATTCGAACAATGTTTTCAGAAAAAAATATTCATGTAACTGTCTCAAATCAGCACAATTCCTTTAATTGTGGATAGAATGATTTCGTGGGGTTTCAAACGGTAGGAAAGTATGACAATCATCTACAGCAATCGCTGAATTCCTTCCATGACTTTTAAACTTTGATTAGAATTTATGAGTTAAAATTCTGAAGTTTTGATTATCATGTCACTCAATGTTCTTACTTAATTGTTTTCCAGCAAAAGGGTCTAATAAATGTGAAGTTGCAACATAATGGCACTATAATCCGAGACGGTTGAGCGTGTTATAGAATCCGACACGCAAAGGCGCCGTCTGTTGCAATATGAGCACACGAAATATAAGCAACAACCAGCAGCCCCTTATATCAATACCATGAATTTTTAAGAATAGAGCTTACCAAGAATCGATTAATTTTCCTAACTACAATAAGAATTTGTTCGATTCCTACACGCACGTTTCTACGTGGCTTATTCATAGCAGTAGTTCAAGAGGCAAATCATACGCGCTTTTTGATAATTAAAGCAATTGACGCAGCACTGACATAACCGATAATTAGAAACCGGTAGATTTGTCTCAACTCACCATGAATCAGTGTAGCCTACATGTGACCACCAATAAGTTTCGACACAAACTGCCCTTAGTGATGACTGTCAGCAGTGTATAAAGTGGAAAATTGTCTAGTAATGAAACTTTAATACAGAAACTGTTATCTACAAACACTAAGTGACTCAGTGACTTGACTATCAAATTCGTCTGGATCAAAACCAATCAGGCTTCATTGTAGGTGAATGTAATACACAATTGGAAGCAGCTCTTACTTCAAAAGACAGCTCAATCAAGGCTACCTTGCTAGAATACAGCATTACAAATATAATGCTAATTTCCCACTTTTGTAAATTGCTCTTGCTGATCGGCTATTGACTGTCACACAAAAACAAATGCAACATCTCATGATAATGAGTTATTGAAAATTTATTGTTTTATGTCTAGGACTAGTTAGCAATTGTGTATCATTTTGATATCGAGATGAAAATATAACTTTCATTTAAGAGACATAAGTTTCTAAGTACTCATTGACTAACAAGATGCCGTCCACCAAATAAAATCCTTATTCTTGAATATATAGCGCAGTTTTTAAGAGGATTTTACCATTAGCTCAAAACTATTTATAGCCCGCCAAACTTGATGCGTTTTTAACACATTCAGAGGTATTTTGCTTCTTCTGTATATTGATAAAGTATCTCAGAATAAGTCATATTCATCCACTGCATTTCATTAGATTTTTGAAAAATTACTTATGGATAAAGTGGACATATCTGTTTGCAACCATGTTTTGGTCGCTGTTTCAAAATTACAATAATTTGTGAAAACATACAATGATAACATGTTCTACTCATCTAAAAACTGCTTATGCATGATTATTACACAACTGTTGACATGAACATTAAGAAACGAATGCAAGTTTATTTGGAATCTTAAGGAAGATGAGCGTCTACGGCAGCTGCGCTTGTACGAAGGTATGCTCTTATACTACGCAGAATACTGCACTTAGTTTCACTACTCGTCGCAACTAAACTGTGTGACTTTGGCGCAGTAGTCTACTGGTCCTTTCTGTGTTTAGGAGATCTGCGTTCAAGTCTAAGAATTTGAATAGGTGCACTCTCTGTGATAAATAACATCATTTCACACAGATGATGGAAGCTAGGATACGCGTAATGAAATGAAATGAGTGCACACGGAAGCAAGATGTCTCACCAAAAATGCTTTCGAGTAAAAATATTGTTTACTTATTTTCTATTTTTAGAATTTCCTCTTTCATCAATGAAGTTGTCAAAAGTGCAGATTTCTTTTCACAATTTCCCCCAAAAACGATTTGGACATAATTTATCATATTTCAATGGTTCTAAACATTTTAACAATATTTTGATTTCATTTCTTCTTAGATATAAATAAAGTCATCAATACGTTAACTTTGTATCTTCGGCATTTTCCATGCAAATTTTGTCAAACAATTTTGACATAATTTGAGTTTATATGAAAGTCTGTTTGGGAGGATGGCTTGTAGTATTAATTTGTTCCTGTCGAAGTGCTGAAGTCAGCTAATGGCAATCTAATTGTGAAGACGGTAAATGCAGTTAAGCATCAAAAATTTTCTGGAAAATGTCATATTATACTCGATTAAGTGATATAGAAATTTAGATGCGTAGTTTCTTGTGTGAGTTGACAAATTGTAACTGAATCTCGCTAAGTACTGCAACCGGATTTACATTGGCATGGCCTGTCTGATGGATTTATCTACACTACCTATAAAATGACCTCGTCATAAATTAAGCGTGAAAGTGCTGCAACTCCATGCCTGGTTCTATGCTTGTAAACAAACCTACAGTTAATATCAATCATGTCGAAACACACTCACCAAACGCACGTTAAGATAAACTTCGTTTATACAACACAATAATTATCAGGAAAGAGTTGATCTACTGCCACAAATGATTACGCCGTTAGATTGTTGAAAAGAATGACACTTACACGACTCACTGTTACGCTATATACATCGCCGTTCGACAGTGAGCCTTTGGTAAAGCCCACTCTCATTGGTTGTAGCAATGCCCGGAGTGGTAGGTATGTTGCTATGACGTGGACTGTGTAACTTTGACAATTTAGTATTCATTAATAGATTTTAAACTGTCATGGTGTACGAATCCACCAATCAAAAACTGCACAAAACTGCATGAGATTGCACAATCACGTTATAAATCACTTAGCAATATTTGATATAATCTCCATGCAACAATGCAGCTGTAAATTCTTCATTCAGCATCAAGTGAATAGCTTATAAAATTAGATTTCACAAACTTACCACTTTCGGGTGCGACAGATGTCAACGATGAAAGTATGTGTCAGAAGCGTAGGCCTATCACATCGATGTCGTATAATGAAGTAGAATATATTCATGCATTTTACATTTAAAATTTGCAATATCTTATCAGCTGACAATGAAATAAATTTACACTTGAAAAGAAGCCGGTATCAAATCGAAGAGAAACGGCGAGATGTTGAATGTCAATTTCTTTTAAATGCAAAATTGTACGTACCTCTAACCTCACTCAACCAGCAAAGCAAAATGCAAACTGTATGCGCGTTGATTGGGAATTCTGCCATGCGATTCATCTATATATTAGCCAAGGGAAGCATGAATCGATTACTTGTTTATTCCCTTACCATTCCATTTCTAGCTCAGAGAGAGAGAGAGAGAGGGAGAGAGGGAGGGAGAGAGAGGAACTTAGCGTAATGCACCTCGCGTGGGTATTGATTGTAGCCATACTAATCAATCTAAACTTGTAATAATTTTACACGTCACAACAGTAACACATTGAAGTATGATTTACACTATAGGGTGAAACTCAACCATATTGAAATCACAGACTATAGGCTAATTGATTTATGGAAGTAGCCTATTACGGTTTCGCTTCCCAACAGAATAGATTGCAATGAATAGATGATTATATCATATCAATTTATTCAATTTGCATAAAGTTATAGGAGGTCTACAAGAAGCAATGGAATTGCTTCTCCCTTGAATTTGTAAAGGAGAAAATGAGAAAATGGTTGAACTGCACAACACAACGATATACACTAACGTCACCATTAGAATTCGGCTATGTGGAGCAGGCTCCAACTAAATATGGATGCACTAAAGTAATAAAAGCGTCAATATAATCTAGTAAAAGTATACAATAAAAAACACTAATTTATCAGAAATTTTGAATATGATCAATAATGACTATATACACTAACCACATAACATTTTGCTTACATAATAATTAGTGAAAAGTCCAAGGTACACAAAGATTAACAAATTCTACGAAAAAAACGAGCAAACTTGAAACATTTAGCATGCATGCACATTCAGTGCATATCTTTTCTCCAAATTGTTCACGGAACTATAGTTTTAATTACGAGTTGCTTTCAGACTACAATCTTTCATTGAAATTAGTACATATTAAGTACTTAAAAGTGCACATAATTCAGACTTGAAACAAAATACTAATTGCATTTGTATATGAAATGTATTCAAATACATCTCAAAATATATACGATAATTTCATTTTCAATTTTTGTAAAAATAGATGCTATTTGTTTATATGTTTAAGAGTTCATAAAGAAAGCAAGATTGTAGAGTATATATATATTGCATATCAAGCAGGGCTGCGGACGCGATGAATATTTCAATCGCGTCCGCGTCCATGCCCGGTTTTATCGGCGCGTCCGCGTCCGAAATCGACTTTTCTATCAAGTGCTCAACGAAGTGAGCATCGATCAATTCAAAATTATGAACAGATACCGTCTTCTATTTACATTCGCTAGATAGATGTAGAACCTTAAATGTCTACATTGGTGCTATTTAGTTTTGAATAGGTAAAATATATTTATAGTTATTCGCTGGGCTTAACCGATAACCCTTAGCTTATTGAATAATGCTTCATGGATCATACTGTCAAATGTTTAGGTACCAGGTATACAATACCAGTGGCGGTTTATGCATGTGGTTGCATGCATTGAAATCCAGTCATTCATTATCAGACCACTAAAGCTCCCAGTGCTACTGGTATGGAAGCCATCCTGTGTGTACGGGTATTTAATGAAATCATTTATATATATGATACAGATGTAGGAACAAATCTCACAAATACAATGCAGACTTTATCAAAGTCCATTGTCTTTGGACTTTATAGCCCTACTAATAGACTGCTATGAAGCTTTATTTGAGATAAAGTACCACATGTATGTTTTGAAGCCAATTCATGTAGGCCTATTAGTATTAATACTTTAACTTTTCGGTTTAAGAAATTAAGAAACTTCACAGCATCAATGTCACACACCACTTTCACAGTTAGGCCTACCATACTCTAAATTCAGTTTTATTATAGTTATTTGCTTGCCTAAACAAAGTTTCTTCCTATTAACTATGATTATCTGATATTGTGTATATAATTTATTGTAAAATTAATGCTATCAATGGTCGGCATACAGTAATTAAAAGACCGGGGTCATGATCGCGTGTAGGTGGCCTGCCGGTCTTTAAAATTAACGGTCGGGGCCAGACGGCCTCGAGCCTTTCAGTCGACAAAAAGCCAATTTATATGTTTTATATTAAAATATTAAATAAAAACTATCAGATTGTTTATTAAAGTTTCTACAAATCAGTAGGAAATTGAAAATTTACGCTACAGTGGCAGCATATACAGATGTAAAACTTGCGTTCAAGCTAGGCTACGCGCAAGACTCCTATTCCAAAAAATGCCATCTAGAATGTTTGAAATCAACTAACAATTACAGGAATTAAGTAGTGGAATCTAAACCTACCTGAAAAATAAAAAAAACTCTATCATGTATATGTTTAAGTACAAACAATGCAAAATGTCAAAATCTTATGTGTAGATCGATCGAAAAGTACGAATGAGTAGCAGTAATCAGATGTTTAACATAAATGCATGTCAAATTGTGCATATCAAAAAGTGCTATCAAGAAAATTACCTGTATCATCCGATGAAATATAATTATACGGTAACTGGAGGGGGAAACTACATATGTAGGCCTATAGGGATTGTATCGATATAAACTACGAAACTCTAAAATTTTAAGTGTCATGACTATGACTAAGTTATTCTATGAAATACCTCATGATGGAAGAATGTCACATAACCAACACAGAATCTTGGCAAATTGGAAGTAGGCCATCATGCTAATCTATTGGTCCTTAGAAACACCACTGCTTCTACCAATTCAGGAGACATGCTTGCTCTGTTTTCTCTTAGTATCAGTCGTAAGTGCGAGAAAAGTCGTTCTACTGTAGCCTGTGTCGTCGGCAACGACGATACAATTCTACCGTGGATTGAATTTCTTTAGGATACAAAGTAATAATCTACCACATAGTTTTCTTCTCATGTAAGTACTATGTAAGAGATTATGTAAGTAAGACTCGGGAATATGCTGATAAGTGAGTGATGAGTGATAGAATTGCATATAGGTCCTACTATGCATGAAATAACGTAAATATTATATGCGCACTTCATTTCAATGAGCATGATAGTGTTCTAGAATTTGCATTAGCCTCTTCTGTAGGAGCAAATATACTAAGTCTTCGACTTTTCTTATTGGCATGTTTGAATTTCAAATAAGCCTATCGGACGCGGACGCGAAGGATTTCTGACCATGTTCGCGTTCGCGTCCGGTTGATTTCGTTTTGATCGCAACCGCTTCCGCGTCCTTTTCCGCGGCCGAGTCCACAGCCCTGGTATCAAGACAAACTTTTCGTAGAGTAGATTGACTATCTAAATAATAGTGAAACTCTTCTTTTCAACAAATGCTGCCAAATGTGCGCAGCATGGGATATCTGACTTAAACATGCTAATATGTGTTCAGTAAGAGTGTGATTTGATTTTGTTAGGAAAAATTTCCATAACTGATATCCGATAGGCTTGTACCAAAAAATCTGATATTCCAGAATATAATTTATATCATTTATCTCTGCGACATTTGTGATATTTATACAGTACAGGCATATGATATCCATGATATCTATGATATTTATAGCATCCTATATTCATATTATCGATGAAGCCCTTTAAGAAAAGACTTCGGGTTTTCATAATGAAAAATTTCAGGTATAGAAATATTGATGACCAAAGCAAAAAACCACACAGTACATTGATTGCCAGTATACGGATGTTTGAATATTTGATACAAAAGCCACGCAGCCTCATTGATTTTGTTAACATTATGTCGCAGAAATATTTCAAAAAGAACATATATTCATATCCGATAAAAGAAGAAAAGTATCTTAAAGACAGCATCAAATTCGAAGTGAATAACTTTTACCTCGAAGTAAACATGAAAGCACTCCAAACCAGTTACAAAATAAGATTGGCTTACAGGCAGTATCATGGCGAACAAACGTTAACATTCAGAAAGGTGGCAAAATCAACTTGGGACGTGCTTGAATATTTCTGTCACACTTGCATAGTAAACGCAAAAACAGCTAGCAACATCATGTTTTCATGTCATCGATGAAGTCCTTTCTGAAAAAACTTTGAGGAGCTAAAATCAAGGAAAGTTTTCATCGATAAGTCTTCCTTTGTAAAAATTCATCCTCTATAAAACTGGTGAATATAGGCCTCCCTCATGTGCAAACAGTATCCGAGTACTCATACATCTGAACTGACGACGAAATAAAAAAAATACTTTATTCAAGCATTTTTAATTATGCATCATTTTAGTTTATTTAAAAACGATTTGCATCTGTATGTATTTTGTCGTTCTGAGACAAAGTATCTTTTGTTCTAAGTGCTTTGTGTTTGTTCGTTCAAAAATGCAGGTTTTCCAAGCCCGACAGTCAGCAGGCTTATTCTTAATTTTCATATAGTATAGCTGAATATCAATGCATGCATTCACATGCTACTAAAATTCGAGATTAAGGAATGCAAGTTATAGTGGACCCATTGGATTGTTAGGCCTACACACAGTAACTTTAGTAAAAAGTTAAATGAAGAAGATGAAAATCAAGAAAGGGATAAACATTATTTTTCACGGTGAACAACATAAAAATATTTTGAACTTATGAAATTACACTTAAGCAGTATAATTCGAAATATCAATAAAAACCGATGCTGTTGCAGTATTTGATTATTCCCAAATTTTCGCTTTACACAGGCCGCGTCAAGGGAAAGAAAGATGATCGTGCATACAAAATGTCATCAAATTTCAAATTGTATAAACAAAGTGAGATATTGAAATCAATGTGGCTAATTTATTCGAAATTCTTGATGGAATTGAAAGCATTGAACGCATTTTTTCATTTGATTTTACACAATGCTTGGTCTTCTTTTTTATATTCCCTTATTACACATTCCATGATTGAAATAAAAGACAAACTTAAAGCAAGAACTTAATACATTCTGAGATTAAAATAATTCATCCTCTTGCTATCAATGTGTAGTTAGTTCCTGATCGAAGCTGGTGTATTTCACGATCAAGACTACAGCTAAAAAATACATTTATCATTGAAGAATGTTCTTTGTTCTCTTTGCGCATTGTTTTCTGGATTATTTATTCCATCATTCTACATCGATTCCTTTTGTCCGAGTAACAGCAACATCAAAAGCTGCGCTGAAGTTTGAAATAGAGCACCAGGACTGTCGTTAACATTATGTTATTCGCAAGTCTACTGTAGCACGTTTGTATCATAGGCCCTTCTACTTATTTTTTCAAACAGCAACCGAATTTCTTAGGAGTCCTCTTAACCTTTGTATCCGCCTCTCTAGAAAGCCATGAATAAACAGCAGAAGTAGTGGCTCATTTGTGTGCCCGCTGAATGTGTTCCCGCTGTGAATAGAATAACGGGCACCTATCAGCATGTCTCATACTCATCAATTGCTGGGGTATCAATTGCGGTTAAACACGGCGTATTTCAAAAAGCATGCTTCATAACAATGTCTAAAAATATGATTAAAAACACGGTTGCGACAATCAATTCAAAAATATTTTAAAGCGAAATTCTGCAGTCATGTTTGTAACGCATTAAGCATATCAACACATAAAAATCAGGTTTTAAATAGTTCTTTTTGTACTTGGACAATACGACTCAATATATGTGATAGAGTAAAATTTTTCTGATAGTAATCTGAAAGCATTTAAGTTAAAAGGAAGTTAAAATGATTTCTAAGGAGATTTCATAAATAGCGTCATGATTTACGTTTTCATTCGAAAAATTGAGAAATTGTTCTACTTCTTGACTCAATTTTTTGGTTTGTTAACTTGGTAAATATGATTAAAAGTAAAAATACTGTTGAGATATGATGCTATTGTCTAAGTTATTACCTGAAAGAGTGCGTTTTTGGGTCAATAAAATCACTGTTATAAATTCAACTTATTGATGGGTTAACTTTTTAGGTGTGATTTTATGATAAGGCTCATTAGGCTACCTTAAAAATCAAGCTATATTTTTCAACTGAATTGTGGCCCCATACATTTTTTATTTATGGTCGTTGTCTTTGAACATTATATTTACTACTCTTTTTTGTGTCAGGCAATTTGTGACATGACAAGCGTATAAAATAGAAAATGTTCTTATCACCAAGGCTGAGTCTTGAAGTAATGCCTAGTCAATTCTGTCAAAGTTAATTAAAAAACACTACCTCTCCAAACTAGCGTATCAGTATTGACTCGACGAAGGGTTTGTAAAATATTCTTCTTCTGTTTTTGCCATGATGACAGTCAATTCCCAGGAATAATTTCTCCAGAATAGTGAAAAGTACACATCTCACATGTGGTGCCGTATAGAAAAGAGTTCATTTAATGAAATCGAAACTTATAAAACGTTGCAGATGTAATCAGCTAATACTGAGTTGTTACGCTACCTAACGCACTTACTCTATGGTCTTAAAACATTCAATGTTTATTTATCCAAGTGAAGACCTCTTCTGTTTTCTAAAATGAATATACACTACATTGTTGACATTTCTTACGTAATTACCGCATTTCACAAAATGTGTGTTTCTGATTATGAGTTGCATTATAGGCCCAATCATTAATTCTGAGCAATTCGTATGATTACATTTTATATGCTATATTATTCGTCGTCTTAAAGCGAAACCAGCTATTCACCAAATCTGAAAAAGAAGACGTTGACAATCGAAAACTCTATTGACCACTAAACTCAACCGCATAATGTACAAAAGCAAAAGTCTTACGACTACACTCAAGCGAAAATTTTGTGAGCACATTTGAAAATCAGATATAACAAGTGGAACATCCGACTAACTGATGCTTCTTGACGGAATATACGGTTTATTTCATAATATGTTCACTTTTCTTTTGCTTGGATCATTTGCAGAAATTGTGAAAAATGAACAAATGAGAGCTTGCACAAAGCTAGAGTAGATAAAAAAGGTGTTATGCAACTTGGATCATCATGTTGTTAGGTAAATTGAAAGCAGCTGCAAGTAGAGGAGTGGCTGTGGTGTGGCAAGAAAGCCGGTGGTTCACATAACCATTCTGTTCAAGTTCTGGTACTGGGCAGAGCGCTAAGACAGTCATCAAAGAGGGATCACACGGCAGGCGGTTCATGCTCGTAGTTCGACTATGTTTTATTCAATTGCATTGCGTCTTTAGCTGATCTATCCGTGAAAGTGCAACAAAAGTATGTTGTTTTTATCCTTTATCGTCGTGGAATAAAATGGATACTAGATAGTCTTTTGCTAAAACAGGTTAAGGTTGTTATCTCAAGCTAAAAATATACCATGAATCATTGTCAATATGAAATTCAAAACTACTCCAATTCTAAAAACGCGATCAACACGACACAAAACACAATTGCGTTCGTCCTCGTGTCATCTAATTTGAACGAGCGCACACTTTGAGCTATCTACCATTGCATCAAGACTAGCGGAGTGCCGCCACAGTCCCATTGTTTGCGACTTTAGATGTCTGCTTCCAACCATAGATAGCGACATAATATACTTGATTGCTATGTTCCCGTTCAGCAATTCCCCGTTGTCCTGTACGGCAGGGCATTGCAAAGCGACAAGTAGTAAACTGGCTACAGCATTTTGAAGAGAAAAAAAATTCAAATACATGTATAATGAAATCAGAAATCCCGCCGACTACAGTTATGAAGCAGATAGAAACAGATTGCTGATTGAATAGAATGCTGAATGCAGCGGCTAGCTGAGCTGATCTGACATTACAAATTCTAATAAATTAAAATCTCCCCAAAAATTTTCAAAATCATAAATGTCCGAAGACTTTTCAAAAACTTATGTGCAGTAGTCAACATCGACAACTATCATTTGACTTTTCATTGCTAGAATGCCGAGTAAGTGAGCATGAGAATATTTCAGGAATTCACCGATAGAAATTCTAATTATCGGTAAAATTTCTTAAACGATCTCTTTTTCTTGACAGCTATAATCTCTTTCTCTTAATGGATTATATATACCGTGATCTTTCAAGACGTTGAACGTATACAGAGTGTTGTGAAAGATCTCTTTCTTTGTTTGCTTTTTTATTTATTTCTTTTCTTGCCGTCCTGTCGCTGCTGCATTTTTCATATTCTACAAAGGCGATGAAGTTAGCATTAACTACAAAGGTGATGAAGTTAGCATTAACTCAAGCACTAACTTTTCTTCAGATAATTTACTTGCATCTCAAAATTCACGTTTAAGTACATTCTCCAACCAGGAATTTGCTCATCAACACGGGTCCGAATTCCATTTCAAAAATTATAGGAAACATGAGAAATTATCACTTAAACATCTAAAGCTAATGCAGAACATTAATGCTAACTTCACAGATTATTTAAACCAATTCGCTCGCCATTCAGAATAATGTTGCATTAAAAAATAGCTCATTTCCGATTTTGCCCGCATGTTTTCCAATCCCTCCTACCCTTAAGAAATACACAGAACATACATTTTCGATTCGAAATCAACCGAGAATTGATAGCAAAACTATGCTAATTCATAGGACTTCAAAATCAATTTGCTCGCCTGCACAAGCGAATCCGGATTGTCAAATGGGTCCTATGAATTGTCCTGTTAGCATTAACTTTTTGATAAATGTATGATGTTTCCGATACATATAGATCATTATTCTGAGTCAACTAATCGTTTACAATGTGTTTTAATTGCATTAACTGCGTTTGGTTTAATTTGTGAGATATACCCTAAATAAAGGCAACTTCGACTCTCAATAATAACTTCGTTAAGAAGTAGTGTGAAATACATATGCTTTGTATTTATATTGTGTATGCTGGGTTTGCATATATTTAGCATTTGCGTTGAATGCTTATAAAGGGTGTCCCAGCAATATAATGTCTTTGATCGACTTTTAACATGTTTTGCTATGAATGGTAACGCAATGCAGGCTACATGGTACTCGTATGTTAATGAATTTCATATCTCACTTAGATTCTGTGAATTATTCAATGAGAGATAGTTATATTGGATGTTAACGCACAAGTTGGCATCGAAGACCGCATTTTTTATAATTTGCATTTGTAAGGCATAATTGAATTAAGACCTATTTGCAGGCCATTTTATAAACCGATGTCATGTAGGCATATTCATATGACAATCTAGATTTCAGTGTATATCATGAATAAAGTCTGTTATTGTTTAAAAACACGGACTATTTATTAGATTAACAGGCAATGTGACATTTGAAACTGCATGCAGCTAGAACTCCGTACTAAAACATAACGCAAAAACACGACATCTCCTCGACAAGACTTCAACAAAAGTCCTAGCCTCGATCCAGGTAGAAACATTATCAGGGTCAAATTTGATAAATACAAAAGTTGCAATCATTCGTCGAAACTTTGATAGGCATAAAGTATATAGGCTACTTCAGTTACAGCCGATATGATTTTCATGGAAGTTTATGTTGATATTACTTTTATTGTAGCTTTTTTCAATTGCATTTTGTTATCTGCTTGATTCAATCCTAGTTGAACCAATTCTGATGACATTGCCAGTAAATTATACTACAAACGCAGCACAGAAGTGAATCTCAAGATTTAACTTTGATAACTGAACAGCATTCATAGAATTTTAAAATACATGTATGCATTATTGCGTTAATATCGGTCGAATCCATCTACGTCTTGATTTCAAATATTTCAAATCACCATTTAGCTAAAAAAGACGAAATTGTGATGCAGTTTTTTCATAATAAATAAATTACGGTACTATTTTTGAAGTGTTCGGATTTCTTTCAGAAGTTAAACATGACCATGAGAGATCAATTGACTAAGTTCATAAAACATTTTCAAAAAGTTTCAAAAAAGCTTGTCGCATCGGGCCCTTAACTCGTGACAGTATAAAAGGACTGCATTCATATCCCGGATGAAAAACCCGCCCGGCACCATTGCGATACCGCCTTGGCCCGTGGTATCAACAAAATTGACAATCAAATATCGTGAAATTCTAGCAAGATATGCTAGCACCTTACTCATTGATCCACTAGAGAAGTCAGATGTCCAAATCATCAGGTAACATTGAATATTATGTTAACTCGTTTACTTCTTCTGCATTTCTATCAAATGGCTGAATACACGGATGAGAGCAATTTGACCAAATAAACTGTCAGAAAATAACTCTGTTTAGTGCATAATTGTAATATCTTTAAAGCATTAACCATGCCATCCACCTGAGTGTGGTAACTTAGGAAGTACTCTCTTGTCTTATCAAATTAGTTTCAGAATAATACGTCATCGTGTATCTATGTTCCTTCATTACAACGCACTCGGTTGCCAAGGTTAGCAATTTCGTATCACTGCTTAAGCTTTATCAATGAACAACAATGAGTCAGCAAAGATACACTCTCTGACAAAATACGTTAACAATGCTGTATCGCATCACTTCACTTACTTACCGGTCAATCTTCCAATATGCCGTTAGTCGCATACTGACTTATTCCACGAGCGAGTATGTTGACATAGCGGAGCAGATGAACTGAGCGAACACCCGCACATCATGTTCATACTACATGAGTTATTCTAACACACACAGACACACACGCACATGAAGGTTTAATGATACAGTTATAATACCCGCCTAGTTCCGTTCCAACATATCTAACAGCATAAAATGATATGCAAGTCGCACGATTGAACTTGTGACGCGTGTAATTATTGAAAAGTACTGCGTCAATGCTTGAGTGTGTTATTTGTGTGTATGTGCCTTGAAACAAGAGGTACGCACCTAATTTATTGCTCCGTAAAATCTCGTAAAATGAATTGGACTAATTTCGTAATCGATTCTAAGAGCTCAGTTAACCCCAGTTGATTTATCTGCTATCTGCAATCGGATAACCGGTCAAAATCAGTTAATAAGTTCTTACAGGCATACACTGCATGCACGAGCAGTTTTTATGTTCGTTAAAAACATCACGCATGGATCTACCTATAACGTGGGACCAAATATAGTGTGCTTAAAAACATCGTGCGCTGTGCTTTTACAAGCACGACAGCAAATTACGCTCTACAAAACACATCTCAGAACGTGGAAACACTGAGTGTTTATATCAGAAACAGATTAATAAAAAGTACACAACGCTAACAGTTTACATGTACATGCATTTCCCGGGATTAGATGGTCAAAATCCGGCATTAAGAACTTGGTAATGTAGAAGAATTCTAGAATTTTGTGCAATATATGTACCTACTACTTATGACAAAGTCAGGGGTAAGCAATTTTTAATGCAGTTTAGTTGTTAAGGACTGACTTACCGATTTCCATTTCAAACCAATTTTAGCTATATAGGCGTAGTTAAGTCGCTTTAGGTAATAAGGTCTATATTATTAGTTCGCATTATCGCCATTTACTAGAGGTTGTTATCTGCAAAATCAAACTAATTTCACTAATTATCAGAACTGTCAGCAACTAGTGCACAAAAGTATGATGTTACATGTATATTGGTATAACCGATGTATGCACCATGCAAGCCTCCTCGAGATGACGAAGCTTGACCATTTTCGACGCAGCAACATGTTTATTGCTAGTGACATCATGACATCACACAATTCGTCGATTGCGTAATTTTCTATGCCATGATCACCAAGGACGAATTTTTATTAATCTTCAAAAATTAAAAAGTCCTGACATTTCTATGTCACCATCCATACGAGGGGTGATTGATCAGTTCGCGGCCTGACATAGAAAGCTTAAAGCCAGACCATTATGCACATGTGGATTGATACAATGGAATGTGCTGACGGCGCATGACGAGTGATCAGTCGATCCGGTGAACTGTTGGTAAACCACAGCTACTTAACTTCAGTTACTAACTTATCAGTCAGTTAGTCAGATAAGTGTTGCGCAAGATGGATCACGTTTCAAATCGAGCTGTCATTCGTTATCTCGGCTTGAAAGGACTCACACCAAAGGAGATTCATGATGATATGGTTGGAACACTTGGTGAGAAAGCTCCGTCCTACACCACATTCAAGAAGTGGGCTTCAGAATTTAAGCAAGGAAGAGAGAGCTTGGAAGATGATCACCGTTGTGGAAGACCAGTGACAGTGAGCACAGAAGATGTGATCGATCATGTTCAAAAGATTATTCTTGATGATCGCCGTACAACTGAGCGAAAGATTGCCTTCGAACTGAAGATTTCACAAGAGCGTGTCCATAACATCATCCATCATGAACTTGGCATGAACAAAGTTTCCGCTCGATGGGTGCCACGACTGCTCACACCAGAGAACAAACGAGCCCGCTTTCTCATCTCAAGGGACAACCTGGCGCTGTTCGTAACAGATCCTGAATCTTTCATGGACCGGTTCATTACGATGGATGAGACTTGGGTTCACCACTATCAGCCAGAGTCGAAAGAACAATAGAAACAATGGAAGCACCCAGGATCACCAACTCCTTGGAAAGCCAATGTCACCAGGTCCGCGGGAAAGGGCATGGCCTCCATTTTTTGGGATTCGAAGGGAGTTTTGTTGTTGGACTTCCTAGAGACTGGTCGGACAATTGTTGCAGCAGTTACGAGTGCAGATCAAGATCAAGCGGAGAGGGAAGCTCACGAAAGGCGTGCTGTTCCATCAAGACAATGCGCCTGCTCACACCTCCGCTACCGCCATGTCTGCCATCCAAGGTCGTGGGTTTGACATCATTTCCCATCCACCCTATTCTCCTGATCTGGCACCATCGGACTTTCATCTCTTCCCAAAAATGAAATTGGAGCTCAGTGGTCAGCACTTCGCATCCAACAGTGACGTCATGGAGGCCGTTGAGGAGTATCTGGACTCCAAAGACTCACACTTCTATGAGCAAGGGATCCGCGCATTGCAGCACCGTTGGGCTAAGTGCGTTGATTGTAGGGGCGATTATGTCGAAAAATAAATATGTATCGTATGCGAAATATGCTGTTTTTCTATATCGGGCCGCGAACTTTTCAATCACCCCTCGTATCTATCATTTCTGTTTCGCTATCTTAAGAGTGCATGGAAGCAAGCTCATGCTTCCGATACTTTCAATTAATTACCTGAGAACACTGTTCCAATGCCTTCATGTTCAGTTTTGTATCATCTTATATGTTGAATTTTTATTTTAATGATTCAACATATAAGATGATTCAAAACTAAACATGAAGTCAGTTGAACTGCTGCTCGTACCTATGCCAAATGAGCTTTTGCTACAACTTTTAAGCTTTACAACAAATGTCTTTCGCAGTACATTAGCATCTAAAGAGAATGACAACCATAAAAGTCTATGAAAGTCAATAAAGGACATCAACATCCTTGATTCCCCGACCACACTCGCCGTCCCAAGAATCGAAACCGAAGTCAGTGGTGGAGATGACCTCGCACCTTCTTCAGTGGGCCACGCTGGCGATTCAACTTTTAAGCTTGTCGGTATAACACTAGGAATGCTTGTATCTCTCTTCAAGCCCCTTCTCAATAGCTCATGGCTCATGCAGTCATTTTCTCTATGATTTTATTTTATCTTTCGTTCCTTTTGGTAGGTCCACAATAAAATTCCCATGCTACTGAGTGGCATAAGCGTAGACTACTTGTGTCGTTTTTAAAAATTTGAAATACTTAAAAGAAAACAGTGTAACAACCAGAGCGAGTTTCTGCAGCGAGCGAGGCCGAAAATGAGACTTTCACAGAATGATGTACACCATGCCTACTACAAATCTGTGCGTCTGCCGACTTCTAGTTAGTTCCTCTTCTTGCCAGTCAGGACCAAAGAAAAACACATGTTAATTCATTGGGACTGAGATTACAGTTTATGATTTTTTCTGTCTTCCCTCTAATCATCTGAAAATAGTAAATATAGCTAGAACCATAATCATTGACGTGGAATGTCTTCAAGTAATTTCCTATCATGTGTGATGTTATCATCAGGGTTGGAACCGGCCGGGTTTTTGGTGACAAGGGCCGGGGCGGTGGCCGGTGCTACTAAAACCAGCCGATTGGCTAAGCATATGAGAATGTTGGTCAAAGTGGTTAAAGTGGTCCAACATTAGGTGTTTGCCGACTGTAGGGGGCTTTTATGTTCATGAATATGATAGGAAATGACCTGAAGACATTCCATGTCAAAAATGATGGTTCTAGACTTGCCACTTTTCAGATGATTAGAGAGAACACAGAAAAATTCATTTTTCTCAAAAACTGCAATCTGCGTACCATTGAATTTATTTGTTTTTCTTTGATCCTATCTGACAAGAACAGGAACTAACTAGAACTCGGCAGACGCGCAGATTCGTAGTAGTAGTCACGGTGTACATTGTTCTGCGAAAGTCTCACTTTCGGTCTCATTCCCTGCAGAAACTCGCTCTAGCTGCTAGACTATCTATGGAACAAATTATTGTCAGTGGACAAATAGACAATCTCGACTAATGATGGTCAGAAGATCAAGGTCTTCAGGTTGCACACGACACACAAAACTTGTAAATCTCAGCAACCTGTAAATAACTTTATTTTCAAAATCTCAATCCTCGGTTTATCCAGCTGCTTTTTGCAAAATGCCACATATGAATGTTATTCATAACTTCATCGCAAAACATGGTGAGATTTAATGTGAAAGTTGTAGGATAGCTTGGGCTCTATGTGAGTTATATTCGCTTGCAATCTGAAGCACAGAACATTTGAATAATAGAAAATATCCCTGAAATTCATAGGTGGGTAGAATGACACAAACCTCCATACATTGATCTTAATTAAAATGTTTTAATAAGTGGACATACCGTTTTACTCTGCTGTATGATTAAGCGTAGGTTATGAATTCCCAATGAATTCCAGAGACATTTTGTATTGTTCAATTGTTCTTTGCTTCAGATTACAAGCGAATGGTGACATTTAATCTAATGGAACACTTTGTCCCATTTCACTATACAGTCGCTCATTTAACAAATTATTATCTTACTATTCTAAAAACATCGCTTGACTTACTTCAAGTTGAAGTATACCTACATAGCTACATGAACATGTCTTTGCACATGCATGTTAAGCGAAAACCTCTTCGATCTCAACAGGAAAGTAGTAGCCGGATGTTGATGCGATCCTCATGTAAATCTACTTTAATCTCATTAAGATTGTTGAATGTTTCAGCATGAATAATTCAACGGTATCAATAATAACGCATAACAAGTTCCATGTGACATTATCTGCATGTTATGTCAAGACAATTAAATGAATAACAATGAGGAACATAACAAGACGAAATTTACATGGATTACATTAATTATGGATCAATCCATGTAGGATGGCATCGCTAACATTTGCTCCAAGTGTCAACATATCGGCTCAATCAAACAGATATACAACTAACTGACCATTACTTTTTACAACGTTAAGAGCAAGAAGATGGAGGGAAGACGGTATTAATTTACAAAAGGAAAATGTTGTTGCTGTTCTATATGTCATCAAAACTCAACAAATTCTATTTCGCTATTGTGGATGTATCAACAATTGCAATAGAGAAATGCGTTTCCAGAGTGTTCGTTTCGTAGACCTGTTGCTGTGATTGAAAGACGTGTGATTGATTTTAGTATATGATTGATTGATGGAATGCCATCCGCTAGATGAAATTTCATTTATTTTGCATCATTTTGAATTTCTCTTAAAGCTCTCTGAGACCATGCAAAGTCTGAAAGTCATCTAATAATCCGGATAAACACATAAAACTTTTTAATAGTAGAATTTTCTCAGCTTCACGTTGTATGCATTTTGCTAAGTCTTCTTTATCTCTGCGTATACGCCGAGTTTTTGATTCGAGCTTTGAGGGTGCACATTAGGGTCTACAGTTTTTCTTGAATCTGCGAAGTCTCTTTATATAAGGTCTTCAGTATATATATATATATTTATATAAGGCCTTCAGCAAAGAGTCATCTTTGCTTGTGGTCAGAATCTAAATTTTGGCCTTGCCATATTGCCAACCAATACCACCGATCTATGGGATTTCAGCTACCAAATTCAACATGATGTCATAAACGGTATGTGATTTTAATGTATAAGAAGGAGCTATGAAGTGCACATGAAATGTACTATGAGAATCTTGTTTATTACGTAAAATTACTTACGATCTGATTTTCAGAATAAAATTTTCATTATAAAGAGACAAAGGAGATCAAATCAGTTGGCAAGCCTACATTGAAATTATGTAGCACTGGATTTCATGATTGTTGCATTTCGTGCCAAATCTGTCCTTGAGGGACCGATTCGAGCGTCAATAAACTATTGTACAAAGGACAATAGATCTCAGCAACCACTTCTCATCAAGTCTTTAAAACTTTACTCTCTCTTCACAAATGTCCCGCTGAATGAAACGATTGACGTTTTTGCTGATCTTCTTATCAATGATGACAGCCTTGCTGATAGGAGCTCTTGGTCTGTTCAAGAAATCGTACAGCTTTGCAAAATTGTCCTGACCTCATGCTATTTTCGTTTTGGCGAGCATATGTATGTACAAACGGATGGCGTAGCAATGGGCAGTAGCCTTGGCCCTGTAGCGGCTAACTTGTTCATGACACGATTTGAAGAGATGGCCTTGAACCATGCACTATCTTTTGGAATTTATCCTCCAACATTATGGTTGCGCTATGTTGATGACGTTATTTTAAACTGGACACACAGTCTACAAGAATTTCATGAGTTTGTATCCCTCCTCAACAGCCTGAATCCGTCGATTCAATTCAGCAAGGAATTAGAAGTGAATGGTAAATTACCATTTTTAGATGTTTTGATACAGCGTGAAAGTGGTGCCTTCTCTTTCTCAGTCTATCGTAAGCGGACTCACACTGATAGTTACCTTCACCGTCAGTCTTCTCATCCACGGTCTGTGTTTAAGGGAGTCGTGAATTCTTTGACTTGCAGAGCAAAGTCTATTTGCTCACAACAACACATTGATGGTGAGAGGCAGCATCTGAGAAGTGCTTTACTGAGAAATGGCTACAGTGAAGCTGAATTTAATCGGAGCTGGTTACAGAGATCCAGCCTTAATGACTGTGAGAATAAGACTTTTAGACACCCGATTCCATATATCAGAGGAGTGTCTGAAAAGATCGCGACGGTTTTGAGAGAAGTTGATGTGGAAGTAACCATGAAGCCGAGGACTACCCTCCGTTCCCTTCTTGTTAGGAAGAGACCAGAGCCCGCCACTTTACTTGGTTCTGTGTATAAAATTACATGTGAGGAGGCTGATTGTGACTGGGTCTATGTGGGTGAGACTGCTCGCCCCATTGAGCAGCGTCGGAAAGAACATTGTCGTGCTATTCGAGACAAAGATGTTTCTCGCTCTGAATTGGCCCAACACTCAGTTTTTTGCAACCATAATATAGACACTCATAGTATCACTGTCATTGATAGAGAACCAAGATGGAAGAAACGGATTGTGAAAGAGTCCTTATGGTCACGTCGTCTCAATTCATCTAATCGAGTGAAGCATTCTTTGAGTGCGGCCTGGGATTTTTGACTTAATTTGTGCCCCTTATTTTCTGTTTTGTATCTTCACAGCTAGTTACTTTGATTTTCTTCCGACCTTTTATTTCGATTTCGCATCATCTTACTGTTTTAATTTTGTCGAAGTAGTCTGGTCTTATCATGTTTTCATAGCATTCTACTGTGATAAACTTCATCCCTGTGAACTCTTTTCATCTATGCCAATTTTGTCATTTCATTCGCCTGAAGATGGACTCCGGTGGTGTCCGAAAGTGCTCGCAATAAACTGCGTATAAAACATAGATCTGTTTTGACGGGACTCCTCTGATAAATAGCAAAGTCTTTAAATGATGAAAGCGGTTTTCGTTCGTGATTCTCTGGGCCTTTGTGTTCGATGCTAGCTATTGGCACTAAGCTTATGCGCGTGCCATGAAGCATTATTGTTGTCATGAGCCCACCCACGACCCTGGGCAAAGCTATTCTACAAACGAGCCATTATTATAAGGTAGTCTGAGAACAACCTGGGCGTTGCCAGAGTCAATAACAATGTGAAGACCATTATGACGTGTGGTAAAGCAGACTAATATCTCTGACGTTGCTGAGATTCGGCATTTCACATGACGACCAGTTAGAGATTTCAGTAATCCTGCTTCTTGTCGGATTGGTAGCTAAGGCTAAAAGCAAAGTGATGCTTCTCTTTTGATTTACTTTAGGTAAAGCTGTCAAATGATTACGTGGGATATTGATTTTTAATGTGATTGAAGATACCGATTTCAGATTCATGCACTTGCCACAGGACAATGAAAGTCATTACATTTTTATATGCTAATAAACATCTCAGGAACATCGTCAAACAGTGCTAGCGTAATCAGGGCGAACCATAGTGGAGGCCAACGAGGCCGGGGCCTCTAGGTGAAACTGGAATTCGGTTTCTTGACGAATATGTGGGTTGCTCTTCTCAGTCGTTTCAACAGTATCAATACAGCTCTTCAGAGTAGTTGTCTTGATCTGAACAATGCAGTTGCTCTATAGTAATCATTGTGCCAGTATGTTTTGACATGGCACAATGAATTTTATTTCTTTTGAAGAGAACGGAAAGGCATTGAGTGAATGCTCTGAATATAAGGCAGAAGTAAGCCGAAAGTGCGTGGCAGCATAAACCTCAGAAGGTTCGAAGGGGATTCCGCAGACACAGATCTCTCAGCAAGGGAGAAATTCCGTGCGGTTGTCTGATTGTTGATTATCGAAGGCTATATGGGTAATGCACCCAAGAAAAGATTGGACGCAAATGTTGAAGTGCGCTATCTGTTTGGATTCTTGCATGAACTCTTTGAACTGACTCTGGAGTCAATGCGTGAGAGTTCCAAGCGACTGGTGGCAACCTATCCGGAAAATCTTGACTGCGATCTGATGGAGGAATTTGTTCATTTTCCCGCTTTGCTCGAGATAGTACCGCATTGTTGCAGCACCAGGTGTGTGTGAAACGTTCCCCAGCGTTTACAATGCGTTGCGCTAGATAAATATCTGACTCTGTTGTTAGGGAATAATTGCTCAGGTGGGTGCTCATTTTCCGCCCTTGGAATAACTAAAAATGAGCTGATGACAACGATGTCCGACCATCGGCACCGATGGCAATTGAAAATGATGTCTTGCAAAATTTAGATTTTAACGATAATTGACGTTTCCTCAAAAATCGAAAGCACGTAAAAAGCTATTTTTGTAAATAATGTGTAGGACACGCACTCAACATCGTGGGGAATAAATAAAAGAGGTACTCATAGTGGCGGAACTTTGTCATTGTGAATGTTTGCTTGCTTGTCTTACAATATTTGATAATCTATAATTAATCTTTATGTAACTAACTAGTGTATTGCATTCATCATTTTTGAGACAGCGCAATCTTTTTATTGTGCTGCTAGACAGTGTCTGGTTGGGTTTGATGGTTCAGAAGTAGCGACCGAAACCCGTACTAGATTCCTGCAGCTGATCTCATTTAATCTTTCTTAATTCAATTAATCTTCACACTATCTGTTTAGTGACATTAATATGATAGGATTCAGACCTGATTGATCGTAATCGAACAGACCGAACACTTGTTTGTATAAACAGAATATAACTTTAAACTTAATTGATTACCGATCTTTTTTCTTGACTCCAAAGAAGCAAGTAGCAGAGAGTTAGCAATCGTATGTTTAATTAGTAAGCTTGACTTTAACCTTTATAATAAAATGATGATTCACTACTTACAGAACTAGATAGTATAGTTAATTCACTAAATTATCCTTGCTTTGGATAATACTAAAACTGAATTCTGCATAAACTGAATTCTGTGTTAAATATCTTTAACCACATGAATCAATCATACATGTACATTGTACATGCACACAGAATAACATAGAGACATATCTACGACATGCTGGGTACAAAATATGAAGTCAATCTTGCCTAATTGGGTATTCAGAAGCTTTAGAAGATAAGACACAGCAAATAATGAATATAATTAGTAGAGCTCCCTTGAAGTGTCAAAATGTCTTGCGCTAAGAAACAAAATATATTTTGGTTTTCAGACCTATTTCGCATCACAGATTGATTAAAGTGAACTAATTGTGCCATCATTTAGTAAGCTTATGTAATCGCATTGAAGCTCCTTTATTTATTCCTCAACATCTAATCACTTTTATACCTCTAGCCCTATTCAGGTTTTTTTTAATGAATTATTTTTATAGAAAATGTAAAAAGGTGTTCGTTTGATCTAAGCAGCATTATATAGTTGTTTTTTTTAAAATCAAAGAAATAAGCCTTGCTGCTGTTTTACTTAAAATTCTATTTTTTTCTCTCTTCTCTTAAGCTTTCGCCACTACCGGCCTAAGTGGCTGGACATATTAACATAGCAAAATACAAACATGTTTAAAAGTCAAAGAGATGGATAGAAAAGTCTAGGAAGGTACATAGCTTCAAATAATTAAATTGTCCAGCGCACGGCTCTCTTCGTGGGAATTAATGGTCGACATTCCTTGCTGAATTATAATGCTTTCAAGAAATCGGAGATTGATGGGATCTTTGTGATATCCGATCACTTTTACGTTTGTTCTCCAGTTATTATTTTGTTCCAATTGATAATGTATTAAATGTCTATGTACTTACGAACTTTGTTGTGTTAAATGTTTCTTGTTTCGGATGTGAAGTTTTCGTATCGTGCTGCCAATATAGATTTGATTGCAATTGAGCAATTGAGGCATTTAATTTCATACACTACATTTTGTCGGTTGCAAACACGTTGGTCATTGATAGGGCAGTTCTTTAGAGTACAAACGTTGACATTGTTTTTGTTTTGTTATTTCACTTTTTGTTTTATTTTTGACATTTTATTATTATTTATTATTAACATATCAATTTAATTATTTGATGCTATGTGCCTTCCTAGACTTTTCTATCCATCTCTTTGACTTTTAAACATGTTTGTATTTTGCTATGTTAATATGTCCAACCACTTACACTTTTGACAATGCTGGTAGTGGCGAAAGCTTAAGAGAAGAGAGAAAAAAAATAGAATTTTAAGTAAAACAGCAGCAAGGTTTATTTCTTTGATTTTAAAAAACATTTTTTATACATTTTGTTAATGTTATAAACATGTACATACGCATGCATATCCTACTTTTTGTAACGCAACCGACTATTTGCGAGAGCGTCTTCTGCGGGTTGAAAAACGAATCTTTCGCATCATTGGTGATGTATATAGTGAATCCCTATTTGCCTTTGGTGATCGTCTTTGTGAAAATTTACTTCGAGAAGTGACTTTGCATGCAACGCATCCTCTTCGTCAATTTTTTCTTGATCGTCAACGTGTGTCTGGACAACAATGCAGTTTAAAACGACCTAAGACTAAGACGAAACGTTTTGCTAATTCGTTTATCAAGTATTGTCCGTAGTTCTCATTTTTTGCATGATTTTATCTCTCTTTAAATTTTATACATATTTGACTTTTGTATTATTGTAATGCGCTCACCGCACTTGTGAAGCAAATAGAGATGATTTGATTTGATTTGATGCATGTATAGAAAATAGACAATTGGTTGAAAAATAGTTTTGTGGGATAATGATAAAGAGGGGCCTGTAAGACAATTCGGCCTCAAAGCCCGAGTAGGTCATGGTCCGCCCCTGAGCGTAATAAAGAACGAAGCTCGAAACGTCACTACGAATAGTTGATGCCTATTCGCTTTTGAAGCGGAGCTTATGCATCAACTGAAGGAGGTCAAGGAAATTTCTTAGGCGAGGGGTTTAATTGCCCTCCATCAAATCCCTCCAAATTCACAACACTGTTGCGTATTTCATGAGCTCATGCAAGTAAGAAAGTTATCCTTTATTGCCCCACTATATAGTGATTCGGTGGACACGTACAACACATCAATAATAACGACGTCAGTAGATACAAAGCAATAAGAAGGCAATGGTCACTGAGGCACATAAAATGACACAAAATGGAACAACAAAAATTATTTACAAAATTTGACAAGAGATCTACTTAAGCGTTTAGTTTTAGCAAAGGTTAACGTAAAACAGCGCAAGTACGTGAAGAGTGAAGGCATCTTTCTCACTGGACGAATCGAAAACAAATCTCTGAGAGGTTGAAACACATCTAAATTGATCGAATCAGACAATACATGACAAGTTGAGTTCGCAGATTCAATGAGTGAAGAATGCACAGAATGTATCAAACCAATAATGCGATGCACTCGACGCATAGCACATGCAGTATTATTCATTGTTATTGCAAAACACATGCAATAAGTCTCATAGTTTCTAATGAAAGACAGTCTGGAAAGCCTCCGTGAAATATGACGGGTAAGCTTGCGAGTTCGCGAACATAGGCTTATGGGGCCACTTGTAATTCTGCTAATTAAATCTGCTGATTGAATTAGTAGTTGAATATCGGACCCGGACTCTGATGTCAAAGACATCAACTGAGTCAGCGGCCATGAAGGGGATCATGTTTTCATGGCATTTATGTCAACAAATATAATGCTTTTGGATAATTTAGGGTAATTATTAGTCGACATTGTGAAGGACCAGCAATTATATCTCATTGAACAAAGAATTTATTGCCTAGACCAGAAGGAAACTAAACCTCTTGCATAGAAATTGGACAAGAAAGTGTCATAGTGCACAGCGTTACAGAATAGTATATTAGTCATTAATCTTCCAAAATTAAGCACAGACCCAGATCTCTACAAAAAATCATGCAAATAGTTCGCACATGGCACTGGCAGATATGGATTCACAGTGACCGAAATATATAGAGCTTGTCAATCCCTGAGTGGGTTGCCATCACTGCAGCTCCGAGCGAAAGACGAGAGATATTGCAAAGCACAGATTCGTGAAGAAAAGTGTTTTTACATGATGCAGAAACGTAATTTCATACTTTTCAAGTCTTTGAACGTTTTTCTTACATATATACTCTTGTAATGTTCATGCTCCACAGAAATTGGCACTTACATTTTATTGAAAAGCATTGAAAGAAATTCCCAAATTAGATTATTTATGTAATTTGCATAAAATTAGGGGAAAAATGCATCTAGACCGCATGTTAATAAGCTTCTCCATCGATTCACGCAAAAGATCAGTTCCTATTTCAATATAACTCTGATGTTCTTTCTTTTTTGTATTAACTTTATGTATAGCAAATTTTAAATCTAATTATGCTTAATAGTGCAAATGTAATAGGCTAGTATATAACAGTACAAAATTTTAAAATTCTTAATGAAGTATGTTGTGCATTGATCGTGATCTGATCGGCACAGCAGTATTGGAGTATCTAAGTATTTATTCAAATTCTTAATGAATCATAAAATCAATTCAATTCTAGTTGAACAACCTCCTAAGAAGCTTCTACATTTCATATTGCCACGTAGGCTTGTAAGGTGCTTATATCAATCAAAGTTATAATTATGCCTATGACATATTCATATCTCCTTTATTGCTGATTAAATACTCTGAAGTAAGAATAGTGACACCGATAAGTGAGGAAAATAACGGAATATCTTAGTTGATAGAAAAGCGTAGAAATATTTGCAGATGCTTACTTGATTTTGCACTCAGATCGATTTTTGAATAGCTGCCAATTCTTGGTAAAGCATTAAATTTTACTTCTGTGGTTTCCTTTTCTTTTGAAGTACCTTAAAGCTACACGTGTAGCTTCCGTGTACACGGAAAAACCGCCGTGAATTATAAAAAATGTTGAGCATGCCTTACTGCGGTTTTCCAATGCAGCAAAACGTTATCCCCAAGGACACTATCATATGATACTGTAATCCGTGATAGGGTGTCCAGTTTACGACGCCCGAATTTAATTCTGCTGCGATTTCTAATATATTGTATGAATCATCTTAATTTTTTCTTTTGAGTGACTACAAATATCTGTAATTTCATTTCCTGTAACTAATTTGCAAAATCATCTACACAAAGATCCTCTGTAATCATACTTAGTTAAATGAGCTTAAGATCTAAAAGTGATAAATCAAAGTGTTGAACAGCAACGTTTACAATGAGTCCCAAAAATTTTCAGTTTTCTCAGTTTCTCAGTAAGTACTATATAAATGATGCGTCAATACTTATATCATTCAGTGTTGAATGCATTCAGAGTGAATTGCATATGTTATACACGTACTTGTGCTATTTAGACAGTAAGTTATATAGGAAATATCGAAGAACTTACGTTAGCTTGAGATTCAACGAGCTTGATACATATATTGCATTCGTTAATTGCTTGTATACATTTTGTCAATAATTTGATCAGTTAAATCACGTCACTTTTATCTTGTGAAATGTCGATGATTACAAATCATTGCCAAGTGAATATGTGAGCACTGCCGGATATGCAAATGTCGGGTTCAGCTCGATGTAATGTCGACGTGGTATTGGTGGTTAGATGTGTGAGAATCGAACATGACGAGTTGGAGATTACACTTTATGCACCGACAGCGTCGTAAACATAGGCTACACACAAAGTTGTGCATAGAGGTTGCCATTATCGAGTGTTGTTTTCTCGACGCATTTAACTCGTGAATGAACGACATTCTTAATCTCATTAACAACATGTATGGGGTACAGATAATATAGTATAGAATGCAAAATATTAAATTCTCTCCCGATATGCATAATGCTTAGTGAAGCAAATTAAAATCGAGAGTTGTTTCAGGTCCAGGGGACTTTGTCAATGGCAGCACACTTGATTAAATGTTAAGCCATTAATAAATCAAGTGTTCTATGCCTATGAAAACATGATGTCGCATGTCAATATTTAAAAAAATCAAAAATATCAAAAAACTAGAAATATTTCAAAATACGCCACGTTTTAAAACTTATTCACAATTGAGGCCATCTTCTTCAAATCCGTTGATATTCAGACTTGCATTTGTAAAATCTTGTAAAATGTTTGTATTTTAATGTGTTATTGCTGGCTGACTGGAATGGGAATCATATGGGAATGGAAACGAGTGATTCGATATATTTTCACATCGGACAGTTATTGGAAGGCATTCGATGTTAAAACATTTTTAATCTGGTCGTTTGTTGGTGATTGGCGACGACGATGATAGTCAGTTGGTAGACAAATTCGATCATTTGAATGCAAACGCTCAATTTTCAAGCAGTTAGTCATTATTCTCACTGACGATACATAATTTTTATATGGTTGTAGATCTTTCTCGTGCTTTATAAATCATGCAGCTTGATAGTGCTGCTAACACCAAACTTGACTTTGTCGCCCTGTGTGTCTCCTTTGCTGACTAAAAAGAAAGCAATGGCCCAATTATATTAGGAATCTCTACTCCCAGTAGCAGCAAGAAACTTTCACTGTTATGCTTTGTTTTTAGTTTTATACATTCTACATTTTCTAACGAGAAATTGTCCTCTACTTTATTCGGTGACTTGATCTGCCTTCATTTATTTTTTTAATCTTAAGTTGGAGGGGGATTTTTCTCACGAGTTGTGGATTTCCAATTTCCTCGATGGCTTGATCGCTCGATGCAAAAGACAACGTGGAACACTCTTATCAACAAGCCAATATAGTCAGCTAAAATCATAAGATGACAATCTGGAGATATGATGAAAATACAGAAATCGATTAAATCTTCATGAATTATGGAGTTGTGATCAAATTAGGAACCAGTCCGGATTATTCGGCCCGAATTTTCGATTCAAACATCTCGGCCTGGCCCGCTTTACCTAATGTTGAAGTAATCAATAGAATAGATCTGCAAATTTACTAACACTTAAATTTTCAATGATCACATTTCAAGATCAAGATGTTGTCAGTTTGCAAGCATTTACATAATTATGCAAATGTGTATTTGCTTTTTAAAATGTAATTATGACTTGAATATCATGTCATATCTCGCAGAAATCGCTTTTCATGACTTATTCTGTTCAAAATACTTTAAATTCAGTGATAGAGAGTCAATCTCATGGAGAAGTTTATGCCTGTGAGTCAGGAAAAGTCCATATCCAATCCAAATCCAATAATGTCTGCGTTTACCATGATGAATATGATTGGAAAACGAACAAATTGAACTCGATTGTGCATCAGTGTGATATGAAATTCAACAGTGAAGATAGACGTCGGGTCGGGTTACATAAATTTTGCAATTCGATTTCAACCATAGAGACAACCGGAGCCCAAGGTCGGATTGGGTCAAAATATTTTACCCGAATCCGGTAAGGAAATATCAAAACCAGACCTTCCTGATCCGACCAGATGAGATTCGAAAAACCATTTATGAAGCCATGATAATACTTGAAAGACTTGAAAATGATCGCATTAGAGAAATCCGCATAGTTTTAGAGCTCTTAGAACATAGTTCCAGGTTCAAATTGACATAAAACAATTTAGTTTATCTTCAGGATGAGCGTCCAATCTTGATTATGCTCTCGTTAGGTAGTCGGAGTTAAGCACTGCATCGACTAGTTCTATAGAAAAGTTGACAAAAATAAAAGTGCAATAATGAGAAATTCATTGATCTAATATAATTTATTATAAAGTCCTATAGAGCATTAGGGTTTCTGGATTAAGGGGCAGATGGACCATTTCCTTTCTTCTTCATTAACTTTGTACATATCGTGTAGTGATATATTTATCGCTCCATCATGACAGTGAGATATAGTAATTCAAACTTCATTTAGACTTAAGTTATTTATTTATTATTATTTATTAGCTTTTCTGTTTTAATTAAGTTAAAATATTCGATTTCATGAGATAAGATATTCTCACATTTGAAGAAAGTAAGCAGTATACAAATAACAATATTATTTTTTCCGTTCTTCATTTTTTTTAAAAAAAGACAATAACTTCCTTCTAATTCCGAACTTCATTGCAAAAATACAATAAATAAAATTAAGGCACCCGACGCGTCTCTTCCGAAGAAAGCATCAAGGGTATGCATTACACGATATATTTTGATGGACCCTGGCGGCATTGATCTGCGTACCATATATTGAAGCCGCCTGTGCTGTGGCATGGAGATTGCAGAGCATCAGATGATACAATACAACATGTGAATGCTTACGAGAACGAGTTGAATTGCGACGTGCAGCAGAATGCTTACTCATGCTTAATACTAGCATGCATCATCAATAAATGAATACCAGAGCGTGAAAAGAAATTGAGCATTAAAGAAATAGCCCAACACTTTGCAGCTACTGCTGATCATCAGCCATTCATCGTACCATTTGTCACATTTGTTCCAATCATCTCCTAATGTTTTTGTGTCATTTTACGTAGTCCAGAAAGATTTCAATTGATTGTCGATGGCTCTCTGTAATATTTTTAGAGCAAAAATAGCGCTACTTCCATCGTTTTATTGTATTTCTGAAATAAGTTCTATTTAAAAGGAATGCAAGTGCACCATAGTATGACAGATTTAAAAAAGAATAATAATATCCCTTGATTCATTATAAAAATGCTGTCAGCCAAAGTATACATATAGATCAAATAATTTGCACCGACCACTGCACTATGACATTGTGCTAACATTTCTGAAATACAGTCTTAATATAGTGGAGTAAGAAAAAAGCTAGTCACCTCTGCAAAATAGTCGGCCAAGAAAGAATTTAAATTCACTAAAATCAAACCATGATGTATATACAACTATCTGTAAGTGTGTTCAATCAACTAAAATTAGTGTGCTCAATACCGAGAAAGCCCGAGTACGGGTATTTGTGTTTTCTTTGGGTTTTTGATTAGAGAAATAATCCGACCCGACTTTTTCTATCTGTACCACTCGTCTTTATGATCATGATAGTAGAACGTCAAAGAAAATCATTTTAGTAGTGAAAACTGTGCCCTACTTGCCAGGGATAGGTACATGGATAGGTACATGTAAAGTTTAGTGTTATCAATAGGTACATGGATAGGTACATGTAAAGTTTAGTGTTGTCAATAGGAACATGGATAGGTACATGGATAGGTACATGGATAGGTACATGTATACTTTAGTTATCGATAGGCACATGGATAGGTACATGTATAATTCAGTGTTATCAATAGGAACTTGTATGAGATCTGTTTTACTGGATAGGTACATGTGTTTGGTACACTGTGTTTCGGAACGTCTATGATCGAACTTGTGTGGTTTGGTTCTGAGCACTTGGGTACGTACCGATAGACGTCCGTTGTTTGATTTTGAATGGGTTTGCTCAATTGCGACTATTGTGACAATTATTTTTAATGTAGCACTATTTAGATGTGAAACTTTACTGTGCAGTTATGATTTAGTTGCTCCCCAATAAGAAAACCAATTCCAGAACTATGTTTAAAATGAAAAGACAAGAGATTTACAATGTAAGTTTAATTTAAGCGTGAAAAATAAATGAGGGGTGCAAATCACGTCCCTCAGGCGACTCCATGATCTTCAAGAAGTCATCACACCACTCATGGAATGTCGGATTTTTACTAAAGTCATGGTCACATTCGTGTACCGGACACTTCACCGGTAGTCCATTCCGCCTTTGAAGTGCAGAGACAGTCAAGGTCTTCCATAGGGCCACTTTGCAGCCGCAAGACAGATGCATGGTCATGTCCAACTGACCTCCCATAATGACTTGGCTGTCATTTTGAAAATAAAATAGTGGTTTTGAGGACATGCTTCTTGTTATGGAACGTTGAGGATAAGTACTTAACAGTTTGGAACAATGTCATCCTTTATATAGTTATATATATTCTTTAGGGAAGTTCGGTACCTCTCTGATTGGCTGTTAGGATTTCCTTTGTTTAAAAAGTATATAAGTCCGAGGTTTGTACCAATTCTTATCAAAGGTTCTAATCCTCACGTTTACAAGTTACAATTATTTTAAATCTACAAGTCATAATGGATCGCAAACAGAAAGCCGCAGTTGAGAACGGTACTGCTGATCGTACCACTTCGCCAGTGGAACGTACCAGTACACCTCCCCAATCTCCGATGGAGCGATCGACAACACCAAACGAGGAGCCAGTGGTGTTCACCCAAGCCCCTGCATCGCCCGACTACTCGAGTGATGAAGATAGTGACGTATCAATTGAGACGATGCGTCACATGAATAAGAAGTCCATGCGAACGCCACTTTATGGACGGGTCACGGTCAAAGTCAAGAACGCCCCGAAAAAGTATCACACCAAACGGGTGTTCATGAGGATGGAGCCGAACGAGCGGAACCTCACAACCGCTCTCGAATTTTCGGTCATCGACCTTGACACACCACGTCGCTGTCCCTGTGCGCCCAAGAAGACCAGGATCCATGTGCAAGTGGACTTGAAAAAACTTGTACCCTTTCCTTACCTTGATGACATTTAGTGTGTTTTTTCTTAATCTCTTTATTTAATATTTATTTGTATATATGAACAGACTTGTTTTATCATTTCACAAATCGGTCTTCAATTAAGGTCTGAATGGGAAAGGGGAATAACTATCTACAATTAATGATGTTCAATAACTGAATTGAAACAAAAAAATCAAGTATGAAGACTTCAACTTGAAATAAATAGGAACATATAACTTTTAAAGAAACAGTTATGTTGTTAATTTTAAAATGCTTGTAGCAGTCCAGGATGATATCATACATGTGTCATACACGACACCATAAGAATGAGAATGAAAAGACCTTTAGAATGATATAAGGTATGTACCTATTCGATGGGAAAATCCTAGTTGTATGCAACTGTATGCAAGCAGACAAATGTTAGATTTTTAAATTCACTAAGTTTTTAGCCCATTCTTTAAAGACATGTAGCTCTCTAGTTATATGTCATACATGTGTCATACAATACACCATTAGAATCAGCATGAAAAGAGCATTCGAATGATATATTGTATGTACCCATTTGATGAAAAAATCCTAGTTGTATGCATCTGTATGCAACTTGAAAAATTCCAAGTTTTTTTACAAAAATGACTAAGTTTACAAATTTTCAAAGTTAAAGTTTTACAACTAAAAATGACCATAATATACAAACCTCTACACTTGACCTTGACCTTAGACCTGACCTTGACCTTTGACCTTCATACACTTCATACACGGCGGGGGGGGCCTAAAAATTTCTCGGGCGCTTCGCGCCCTCGAAATTTTTCGGATTATAGGGTAAATAAATTTTCGAGTGCGCTTCGCGCACTCGAAAATTTATTTACCCATGGGTTCCGGGTGCCATAGATACTCTTCTTGCTTCCCTAACCCTAACCTTAACCCTAACCCTAACCCTAACCCTAACCCTAACCCTAACCCTAACCTTAACCCTAACCCTAACCCTAACCTTAACCCTAACCCTAACCCTTAACCCTAACCTAGTATTTTAATTTGATTATTTGAATTTTGGCGCGAAATTCAAATTTTCGAAAAAATCTTTAAATTTGATTATTCGAATTTTGGCGCGAAATTTGAATTTTCGAAATTTAGCGCTTAATTCAAATTTTAATGTTCTATTCAAACCACACGTTTTATAACTTCAAATATGAATCATTATATGACTATTAATAATAACATGTATATCAAATAATACATCAGTCCATCAGTTCATATTACTTTGAATTCACTCTACTGTTTACATGTAGAAATCTTTCAACACATATGATGGCACTTCCATTTCTAAGGTTAAAAATAAACCAGCTGTTCCAATTCTTGTTTGAGTTATCAATTTTGTTTAACCGTACCAATTCCAAGATGTGATGTCATAAGGTCTTTGTTCATAGTTGCTTTGTCAATTTCATATATAAAGAAGTTGCACACAACGAATTTTCACTCATTTTCAAATTATTTAGTGTCCATAACAGACGTCGTTCTTCGTTCCTCCGTTCTCCGGTTCTTATTACAATTCTAAAGTGAGTTTCATTGTCATGTTCTGCTACTTTATAGGATATTCGGGAGTAGGAACATTATTAAGTTTTTATAACCAAATAGCTTTAAATATAGAAGCTTGGGTTTTTAGGATAGGAACACTTTATGTTATATTATTAACCATGTTTTTTTTATTTTAATTTTTCATCCTATATTAAGTCACTGAGCGAGAGACATGAATATATCAGTTTAAATGTAAGTGTATTTGAATCAACAAGATTTTCACAGTTTGTAAATAAATAAAAAGATACCTAAATAAAGCCTTCATCCATTTTAAATATTCAGTCTGTCATCTGCTAACAGATGTATAAAATTCAAGCTTGTTTAATTAAACAAATTGAGGATTGGTTGAAATTTTCGAAATTTCACTTTCATTTCATTAAATTAATTTCGAAATTAAATAATAGTAAATCAGCTGTTTCCAAATTTCAACTCTTCTTATGAGCTAACCCTTTTCGAATAAATATCTAATTTTCGACTTTCGGTTTCAATTTCAACTTCAAATTTTATTTCTTCTTAAGATTTGTCAAATATTAATCTAGTACTTAATAAAGGTTTGAAGATGGTACATAAATGATTTCTCATTTAAAAAGAGATTAAATTATAATAAAATTTTTTTATCCTCTACAGAAATGGTTCGACAAGAAAGCATCGCACGGCAACGTCTCATCTTCCACTTCTGTGAGACCTGCCAACTGCCCGTTCGACATGCGAACAAAAGCGGGCATAAGGAATGCTCCTTCCGAGAGGACTGCACGTACCTCTACTCCCTCACGTGTAAGAGGTATGAAAGGAGCGATGCAAAGGTGAATAGTGACTCCGCGAAAGCATTTATTACCAAGCACACCCCTTGTGCTCAACTAAATGGGAGAAAGGGGATTAACTTAACCTCCAAAGTTGAGAAGAAGAAGTTGGAGCGTCTTTTTGGGAAGGATCGACCGACTGAAGGCGTGCTTTCCCAGTTGGATGAACCTGCTCCAAAGGATAAGCCTCAAAAGTCGCGAGTTCCTAAGAGGAAAGTTCCTAAGTCTCGGGAGTTCATCGATGAGACTTTTAGTGATTGTGAGGTGAGTGCCATCAATTCTACATGCTAGTTTCAACGGATAACTGGCTCACAGCAGAAAAATAAAAAAATACTACTTCATTATGTATGAAATGATTATATGTTGTAAAACATTTCAGGATGTACTGATGCCCCCACCGAAGAGAGCCAAGGTGTTGGTTCAGAAGAAACTGTTCGCTAAAGATGTAAGTATTTATTGACTAATTTAATTATTTCTATACATAAAGTAAATCAACATTGCTTAAACATTTCAGAGTGAGCTACCTCACCCGACAAAGACTAATGAGGATGTAGTGGCCGAAAAATTGCGAAATGTAAGCATTTCAGTTATTTATTAGTTCTCAATGTGAAATTAAACATGAATTTTTCCTACTTTCAGCTGTTTCCCAGTGTTCAAGGCTGCCCGAAAATTCCGCGCTTATCTTCACCGAGGAGCAGACTACCTTCGAGTCCCGTAAGTGTCATTACATAGGTCTCAGTCAATAATAACTGAAAATGCATCAAGTATTTTTAAAAACATACATACTTCGTCAATGAGTTGCGAGCATGTTATATTATTTTTCTCTGCAGGTTGTGCGATCGCTGTCCCTCAGGAAGCATCGCAGTTTCCTTTCGACGCCAGCGACAAGTACATCGGTGGAAGACAATGAAGAAAAGCCCTATTCGATTCGGGAGTCTTCATCAGAGGACGATGAAACCTCGTCAGCGACTTCATCTGATGAGGAAACGTCGTCAGCGACTTCTTCGCCGACATCTTCTTCCGATGAGGATGATGATCCTGTTACAAATGTAAGTATCAAAGTTGGTCAACTGCATGAGTACAGAATTTTCTATTAAAATATGTTTTTTGTTTGTAATAGATTGATTTATCTTTTAGAATGACTCGTTGCCCCGTGAGACAGAGGTTGGAACCGATCAGAAGGTCACAATCCAGCCGGAGGTAAGAGAAATTCACTTTTATATCTCATCAATGGTAAAATGCTAAATAGATGATAAACAATTGTTTCTTTCGATTACAGGACTCCGCGATGTGTGCATCTCAGGAGGAGGTCTCGTTCAGCCACATCCGGGCTTCTCCGAGCTGGAGTGTGCGCCTTCCTTTATCGCCCATGATGACACTGGCTCCGTTATCTCCACTGCGTCCTTCCTCTTCGATCCCAGCCGCAGCTCCTTCCTCTCCGATCCCAGCCGCAGATCCTTCCTCTCCGATCCTAGCCGCAGATCCTTCCCCTCACGCTGCTGCCCCCGCACCTCCAGCTGCTCTCCCTGTCCGGCAGTATAATGTGGATCTCGACGCGACAGCAGAAGAGGTACAAGACGTTGAGGTGCAACTCCGTCGTTGCCAAGAGCGCCTAAAGGAGGCTGAGGCCCGCGAGGCTAAGTTGAAGGAGGACAATAGAGGTTTGATTGAGTCTCTAAGAAATATTACTCAATCAAACCTCCTGTTGGCCTCCCAAGTAACCACCAGTCAACAGCACAATAAAGAGACACTTGTCCACCTCGACTGTTCCCAAAATGGGATCAGAAAAGTGCGCCTTACAAGGATGGACGATTTGGGTGGCTGTAGTGACAGCTGCAGTCACCTAAAACTTTATCATAGTGGCATTGTTAAATGCGTCAAACTATAACTTCATTACTTTTACTTCTTTTTTCTTCTATTTTGAAAAAAAAATTGTTGAAATTTTATGTGTTTTCTCTTTACAACAGATCGGAACATATGGTATTGGCTGGTGATGACGCTGACGTCATTAGATGGTAGATGTATATAAGGGCTTGCTAATTTCAATCCTCATCAATAATCATGGTTGTCTGTACCAAGTGTGGAAAAGTGTTCACTCTCATAGGCAATTTGCAACGACATGAAAAATTTTGTAAGTTAGGAAAAACGTATCAATGTAGCAAGTGTCCATATAAGACGAATAGGATGGATAATCTTAAGAGACATAAACTTGTATGCAATAATAAACCGAATGATAGCATAACAGAGTCAAATTCAAATAATCAAAATAGATCTACTTCTAAGCCAACAACCAGCGCTTCAACTAACATACAAAACTTTATGCAATACTGCTCTCGGTGTGGCAAAACGTATAACTCTATAAGTAGATTTCGACAGCATATGAATGTACATAACACAAATAGTGAGATGAATATGCATAATAACTATGGAACTGTTAGTCTCAGTGAAAGCGCACTCAATGGCCATGCACGTGTGTATGATATCACGCCAACAACACCTACTGTGGACATAACATCATTCTTAGAAAGCATGCGTTCCATGTTAGGGAATTTAGTGTCTGACTTACTAAGGAGCTATCAATTGCGCGGTCGTCTGATTGCACAAATTCGTTATGTCCGTTCTAATCCTCAAGAAGAAGAAACTTTTCTCGCACACTTTACCTCATCATCCTCAAACTATATTTATGACTATGATGCTTGGTTTCAGGATCATCTAAATAGTCTAATAAATCATATTGAAGCCTTCACAAAAAAGGGTAGCAATTGGATTATAGATGATGTACAAAATATAGAGTTCAATGTAATAACAAGTCCAATACTGTCAGGTGGACAATCATTTCCTCTACCAAAGAAGTTAAAAAACTCTAAAGCTGTCATTAATGTTAATTCAAATGCAAATGATTGCTTCCTATATGCAGTTTTATCAATATTGCATTATAATGAAGTACCTTATTCAAGGAATGAAGTAAAATCATATAGTGAGTGGACATCTGAGCTAAATATGGAAGGCATTTCCACACCAGTATCAATCAAAGATATTCCAAAATTTGAGAAAAATAATGATATTAAAATTAACATTCACTTTTATGAAAATGGACTCAAAGGTGTTCGTTACAATAGTAACTTTACTGGTAGGCAAACGGTTAATATTTTGCTAATTCTAAACAATGGAGCAGCACACTATTGTGGAATTCCAAAGCTGTCAAGATTGTATAGGAGAACTTTAAAAAGACATAAATACTTCTGCGAAAGATGCACTCAGTCATTCACATATAAGACAACACTAGAACGAAATTTTTTTTTGCATTCGAGGAAAAGCACAAATAGAAAAAATGCCGACAGATCTAAAAGTACTAACAAGTAGCATGGAATATCAACTAAGTCCTCCTTTAGTAATTTATGCAGATATAGAGTGCTACATTGATAATAAAATACATAAACCTGCGGCTATTGGAGCTTATCATGTCTGGCATAATGCCCTTCAATCAAAATTTGAAAACAAGTATTACCTCTTTGAGGGAGAAAATTGCATTATTAGTTTCTTGCACCACTTAGAAACTGTAGCCCAAGACTTATATGACAACCAATGTGCAACAACTAGGCAGCCAATGTCACTGTCAGCGGATGAAAAAGCACGCCACGAGAATGCAGAATGTTGCAACAAATGTAAATCAAAATTCAGCGATGAAGTCATAAAAGTTCGTGATCATGATCATATCACCGGACGATATAGGCAAACATTATGTAGGAAATGCAATCTCCGGTTAAGACTTATCAGACGGGAGCTCCCCATATTTTTCCACAATTTTAAAAATTATGATAGCCACATCGTTTGCTATAAAGCGATTGGAAGAATGAAGTCTTGGAAATTAGATGTTGTAGCAGCAACTGCTGAAAAATATATAACTTTATCCGCCAGTGTCCCTGTAAATGAATACAAAGGGAAGACAGTATACTTTAAACTAAAATTCTTAGACTCATATCAATTTCTAAGTGCATCCTTGAGTGAATTAGCCAAGGGTTTGCAAACGTATGAGCATGTAGAGACATTAAGGGTAGAATTTCCACAATTAAGTGATAATGTTTTATATCAGAAGGGAGTGTTTCCATATTCATACTTCAAAAACTTAAACACGTTGACGGAAGACTGTCTACCACCACAATTTGAATTCTATAATGATCTTACTCGTGAGCACTGTTCCGATAGTGAATATGAACACGCTAACAAGGCGTGGATTGAATTTAATTGTAGCACATTTGGTGATTACATGCTGGCATATCTGAAGTTAGATGTTTTATTGTTGGCAGACATATTTGAAGTGTTTAGAGCATTGAGTCAACGTGAGGATGAAGTCGACCCTGTACATTTTGTCAGTCTCCCACATCTTAGCTTTACCTCAGCACTAAATTTCTCTTCCAATGATCCCCCACACTACATACAAGATGAAAATATGTACAATCTATTTGAACGAGGAATTAGAGGGGGTATGACTTTCACCAACATTCACCGAGCGCGTGCACGCATTGAAGAATTAGGAAATAATATACATGAAAGTCGACATTTGACCTACTTAGATGTTAATAACCTTTACGGTTCTTCACTCAGTAGGAATCTACCCCACTCAAATTTCAAATGGTTGAATGAAAGTGAATTAGATAATTTTTTAAATGAAGAAAATGTTCAAAATATAGATGATGATGGTGAAATCGGCTACATTTTTGATTTAGATTTAGAGTATCCTGCAGCCATTCATGATGACACTGCCGATTTCCCATTAGCTCCAGAAATGCAGATGATTGAAAAGAGAATGTTTTCACACTATATGAAAAATCTATATGAAAAAGTAAGACCAAATACACATTTTTCTTCTATCAAGAAACTTCTGCTCCATCAATTTGATAGGGAAAATTATGTAGTCCACTATTCAATTTTAAAATTTTACTTGAGCATGGGCATGAGAATCAAGAAGATTCATAGTGGCATAAAATTCACACAAAAGCCTTGGTTAAAAACATACATTGATATGAACTCTCAAAAGAGGGCTCAATCAAACACTGACTTCGAAAAGTCATTCTACAAATTGAAAAATAATTCTTTATATGGTAAAACAATGGAAAATGTAAGGAGAAGGAAAAAATTTAAACTAGTCAACAATGAGAAACAACTACTGAAATTGTCAAATCATCCTCTCTATGTTCAACACAAAATATTTGATGAAGATCTGGTTGGTATGGAAATGTACAAACCTTCAATAGTTTTAAATAAATTAATATATGTTGGTCAAGCAGTACTTGACTATAGTAAGTTGGAAATGTATCAATTATATTACAATGATCTAAAAGGATGTCCACTGATAAATAGAACGCGACTTTGTGGAGGTGATACCGATAGTTTCTTCCTATGTTTATACACATCACCATCTGTCCGTCTGGAAGATATACTTCTATACTTCGGTGAAAAGTTTGACTCTTCAAACTATGACAGTCATCACCGACTATACTCAACTACAAACAAAGCTAGATTAGGTTGTTTTAAGGATGAGTGTGCTGGAAAGTTGCTTGAGGAAATGATCCTACTAAAACCGAAAATGTATTCCATGAAATATCTAGACTCTACGAATCATAGCATCAAACGTGCAAAAGGAATTCAGAGAGCAGCAGTTAAAAAATTGAAACATGATGACTATAGGAGTGTCTATTATAGTGAGAATGATACAACTGAAGATATGACAATTATAAATTCAAAAAATCACATAGTTAGCACAAAATCATTTAGGAAGCGAGGTCTTTCACTTTGGGAGGATAAGCGCTGTTGGCTGGATAAAAATTTATCATTACCATATGGACACTATAGCCTAGGTCTTCCCCCACCGTCGAAGAGAAGGAGATGCCTTCCTGTCACAGGTGATGTAGAATAAGTCTAAATAAAAACAATATAATATTCCACTTGTAATAGATCTTGCGATTGCTGCATCTTCCGACATGTAGCAACACTTACTAATACATAAGTAGTCTTACTAAAATTGAAATTTCTACATCTTTCCGATATGTAGAAATGATTACTAATAAATAGGTAGTCCTAATGTGAATGAATATGTGAAGAATTTGTACTCAACATCATTCCGATATGTTGAGCTAATAAAATAACAAACTTTAGGCAAACATTAAACTTAAATTTGAGACATAGCTTTCGGAACATGCCTCATTACATTAGAACATGGAAACTTAGTGACGTTCAAAACGTTCACATAACAAATTCTAAAAGAATAGCATTTCGTCATTCAATAGCAAATAGTGATCGAAAACATCGTGGCGTTTGCATTAGTATTGACTCATTGCCTTCACTGAAAGACTTTGCGGATCTCATTGACAACCATAAGACTCGGATCAAGATTCCTCTCGATGACAAGGTATGGATAAAGTGTGATTCATCAGTCAAACTATACGTCTGTTCACCAAAACGTGAAGATGTTGAATATCGATTTTTTCGTTTCAGTGACGTCACATGGGAAACCTTTACAAGGGAGATACTACCACAGATAACGTCATTCATTAAAGATGGAGGACATCAAACGGTTGGAAGTTGTAAATCGGATGTTAACTACAAAAGCAAAGTCAAAACTCAATCTACAAGAGATCGAGAGGAATATACCCAACCGAAAACAATGGTTACTGATAAAACGCAAATTGAAGCCGACAACGAGCTTACATCTTGGAAGACCCTCAATGTTAACATGGAGGATTCAGAGGAAGGATAGATCTCTCACTATCCTATTCTTTCCAAATGGAACAATCCAATGTATTGGAAGGGTCATGGAGGGTGATCTCTCATATTTACACTTAACTTCGGAACATTTACTTGGTGATTCATTATCTGATTGGAAAGTGAAGACAATGACCGTGTTATGTGAATTACACTATCACTATGATTTCCGTAAAGTTACATCATCACATAATCTAACTTATGAAGTGGAGTTATTTCCAGCAGCTCAATTGACTAACTGGCATCCATATCATGTTCATGTGTTCCATAATGGAAAGATTGTGATAACCGGCATTAAAGACATAAGTGATGTGCCTCCCATCATATGTGATTTGAAAAAATGTTTCATGAAAACCAAATTGTAGATTTTGTATATATGTGGATAGATAATGAAATGTGAACATGTTTTTTGTATATATGTGAATAGATAATGAAATATGAGCATGTTTTTTGTTTTCCTTATAAACCCTTGTTTTGGAAAAAAAGAGAGCAAGTTAATGATACAACATAAAACTTTATTTCAAAACTGTTTCAACATATTTAGTAAGAATTACATCATTTTTATCACAGTTTTTTGAAAATAGTTCTAAAGCACTTTTACAGTTATTTTTCAATGGTCTCTCGTTGACAAAATAGAGTACATAGCCACCGCACATTAGAGATGTATTACTTGAAGTGGGAACGATGTCACTTTCCTAACAGTCCAGGAAAACCTGTTCATAAACCATAATGCGATATCATGTAAACGAGGTTGATTAAGAGAGTCAAAATATTCGGCAACTTTATAACGATTGATGTATACAGCAATCCAATGTTTTCCGGGAAGATTGTTGGTATCCGTATTGATGATAAGCGAACAAGGATAGAAAGGAATTGAATCAGGTAAATTATCTCTAGAAAAGACATTGAGAAATATTGTCTTGGAGTAGGGATGAGCTTTCCTCATTTTCCTCAAGATTTCTATGTTGCTTAAGTTACTCATCTCTGATAGCTGACAGTCACGTCTCTCATTCTTGTTATCTCAACTTTGCTATCATAGATAGCATAAATGAGACAAGTAATTGTTTTCTTCAAAGGTGACTCAAATGATACCTCCAGTCGTAGATTTCCAGGCTTTGTAACTCCTACGCTTTCACCACCTAGATCTGCATCTGCTGTGAGGTTGTACATAATGAAGAAGTAGCCATTCTTGTACATATCCATTGTAATTCCATTTGAATCGTCTGTATTAAACATGTTGAGGGCGGTGAAAATAGAACCATATTCACGTGCGAATTTACCATCTTTGAAATTAGGCTCATATGCTTTGCAAGATACAAATTTCCCATCCTGATAGAGTGCTAGTTTGCTAACATTAAAGTGTTGGAAATTGAATGGATTCTTTTCAAAAGCACCAATGAATGCCTCATTTTCCACAAATGTGATATACACCGCCTTTGGCATTGCAGTGGGAAAAAGATTTGGGTAGGCATGTGAGGATGATCCCGCACCAATTGTGAAGTTTGTCAACACACTGTGATTAACTGGATATATTGCATTGTTTTTCCTCAATCCTGTCGCATGCTCGTTGATGACTGACGGGTTCATTGTTACTCGCCTTACATTGAGCACGGCATTACTTATGTTGACTTGATAGTTTGTAGCTCCAAAAGCCATTAATGCGAACTCAGGATTTGCACGAATAAATTTTATTTGCATTTTAACCTGTGATAGCAGATATCTAGATTGACGAAGGAAATCAAGATAGACGGGTCCTTTCAAGTATAATTCCTTTGAATCCGCTGCTAAATCCATTCGTCTTTTCAACCCTGTATTTGAGACATCATCAAATTTCCCTTGCTGATCATCATACCACCCAGAAACTTGCAAGTGTGACTGTTTAGCTTGCTTTTGAAATTGAGTCATTGTATGTATATATGCTCCATATGGATATGCTCGATCCCCTCCTTCAATATTTTTGTCATTCAATATTAGATACACATCTGAGAACAGACTGGCAATAGGAAGATTTGCTAACCCCACTTTATCCTTGGATGAATCGATATTTGTACCATCAGTCTTCTTAATTTGTATACACAACTCTAAATCAATGGATTGACAGTCAATATAATCTTGAGGATTGGCAGGTATATCAAACTGAATAGGCTGCTGGTTACCATCGATATTTGTTGTGGGGACTATGTCTACAATTGTTGAGGAGATGATGTCTGTCTGATGAGGGGGAGAATCGAAGAAACACAAAGCCGAATTGATACTCTGCATCGTATTAGCTCTACAAATATGTTGTCTTTCCTTCGTTTTGACTTGTTTCTAGTAGCTGTGGAATTTCGTTTGCGCTTTCTTGTTTTCACTCGACGTCTAGATTTAGAACGTGCTGCTCTAGTCGGCTTTTTACTTTTCCTGCGTCTTTGCTTAGTAACTCGGCCTGATCCAACTTGTCTTGACTTCCTACGCTTCTTCCGAACTGTACGTCTCGTCTTTGTTAAATCATCTAATGCGTCTATGGCAGATTGCTGCGCGCGCATTTTCATAGATTCAACGATATCCTCACCTTGAATCGCATCAGCTGCAACATTTGCACCAAAATCTAAAGCCCTGCTTCCAACACGCTTCATGATTGGTACGCCATACTTTTTGAGTGTTGGAAGAACCATACGTCTTAGTGCACCAAATATGCCTCCTCCAACTTGTCGTCTACCTCCAACAAACACGGGATAACCGCTCTGATATGATGGTCTACTGTAAATGCCTGTCATTATGACTATTGAATAACTATGGAAGTCACAATAGCGTAAAGCCTTATTCTCGTGACCTAATATGTAGGGTCAAAACAGTAACACCACCACAGAACGGTACTACTTCTCCTGCATCATCATGAATTGATATGTCAATTCTATTGATGAAATTTCGGCTGATTGGTAGATACATTGTGTTAAAAAATTCTCGATTGATTAGTTGCTTCCTTACGGATGAGAGAGGAAATGTGCGCAGAAGTGGGGCCTCAATGTCGCCAACCCTTGTATATTCAATAATGTTACAATAGACGTATAAGTTACTTATATCACGCTCTAGTGATGGGGCTGTATCGCCTATTGATGTACCTTCATAAATAGTTGATTTTGAGAATCCCAATGTGGTCGTTAACACGCTATCCAGCTTGATAAGAGAGTTCTTCCCTACATTTAGAATCATGCGTTTCTTATGTGGGTCATAAGAAAAGTGATATTCATCTGCATCAAGGTAATCCACACCAAACTCATTTAACTTTGTACACAATTCAGATGGCGTTTTCAAGCTTTCAATGTTCAAATTAACTCTTTTTACAAGTTCACTGGAAGTAGACAATTCATCACCCGATATGTCTTCGCTGTATACGTGGATATCCCATGAAGCATTTGTTGATGCTTTGAGTTTAGAAGAGGACAATTGAACCTTGAATGTATCATTTAATTCTGTCAACCAAGGTGCGCTTTCAAGGCCCTTAAACATCCCAATCATTTCAGATCCAAATTCAATAACAGCGGACTCAGACTTTTCCAATGGTGTCTTTTTAGTAAAAACAATAAATTCTGCTACCGTTTCAACAGTAAATAAAGTTACTTTCTCTTTCTTATATTCACAAGTCATTAACGTTTCTGGCACTGATCCTTGAAACTTTCTTGCAAAGTCTTCAACACTTCTAATGACTCAAATTTATTTTTTACTCGGATGCTCCTTTTTTGTAATGCATACAATGGCACAATTCTACATTTAAAAATCAGTGACTTTCCTCTCCGAATTCCACCCACGTTGAAAAACAAGTAACTACTGGAAAAACTTACATTGTACCAATACCTTGATGAGAAAGTTGTTCTGGAATACCCAAAAGTATGACTCAAATCCTTAGATGTGTTGGTCTAATACAAGAAAGAACAAAAAACGGAGCTTCCCTATCTCTCCTTCATCAATTTTGTTGACGTACGCGAGATCAGAGCCCTTTATGACTGGTTTGTAGAATTTATTCAAAGTCAGCTTGAAGAGATCATTTATTCGTTCAAAGAAAACATTCTACCGATTTCCTTTTCTGTATCTTGCAAGCTCATTGTGGGAACCTTAGAATCAAAAGTTGACGTGCAAATGCCTTTTGAATTTTAATCATGTCCTCTATTTGCGGCGCCGCGACCAACAGATGGTAAAGATGTTGAAAAAGGATTTAAAGTTAGATGATGAAAAGCCCATGTACCATGTAGACTATTTTGAAATATGCGAAAGCAATCATCCTTCTCTCGCACTTCTTTATGTAATTCAAAATAGTTGTTCTTAGCAAACTGATATCGTTGTAATAAGTAATTTCAGTTAGAGCAACTTCATGGTCCATGCAGAGTAATTGGATTAGCGAATTCAACAGAGTATAGAGATGTTGTTACTTGGAATATCTTGGGGTTGCTATTGCTTGGAAGAATGATATTAATATGAAGTTAGTAGACATGTTAAAGTCATATATGGAAGACATAAAGTCCACAAACATGCTATATTAGCTTAAAAGTTACGAGTGTCTCCCATCATCGACATTTTGTAGATCCTGGTGCGTTATCCAGCTATTGGACATGAATCAGGAATATCCTTTCCATTTAACTAGATATTTCCTTTGGATTGCCATGACCTTTCCTCCTAATTATTTTATTCAATCATATACACCTCTTCACTTCTGCTCTACTATTTTTTCTTGCAATTCATAAGGAGATAAAATTTTTCCTTCAATTGGTATTGCCATGTGGTATATAATTCTATTAATTTTTATACATGGTGGGTCCTAAATTTTGTGATTTACTTCATCCACAAAAAACTCTTCTTCAGTCCATATTAGGTAGATACCCCTTCTCAAATGTAGACTTAAACCTTTGAAAAAACCGAACCTCTATCACAAACATAATAAATTTTTCTTTTTCAAATTGAAAGTTTTTCGCTTTCTTATCATCACATCGAAGCCATTACATCCATTCGCATTATCTGGGGTACATCAACTGGTTTTCAATCCCTTAATGATTCGATGGTTAGCTTTCATATGTAATTCTTAACAAATTTCTGCAGCTCACCTACCCAAAACATGTGTATTTTTTGCAGTGAAATAGCGCCATATTTTTGTCTTCAGTCGTGCGATTGAACCTCTCAACACATGGCAGCTTTATAAGCACTTTGAACACTAAACAATTCACCCATTCATGACTTTTAAGGAGACTTCGAACATGAGAGTTTTCGAATTCCTTCCCTTGATACGGTCTGTATTCTTTTGCGGAACACGCCCCTCATCAGAAAATGCTCTGAAAAAGCCGCTTCAACTTCTGGTCCTCGTTTAGATTTCAGCGCACGTGCCCAAGCATAGCGAGATTAAAATATACTATTACAGTTAAGATGTATTTATAGCCATCATTGTACTGTGATATCTGTTCGCATGTCAGCCAAGTCCGCTTGCCCATTGACTATCTATATTGTTAACAACATCATTTTCTTGTTGCGAAATCCGCTTTCTCGCATTTTTGTTGAAGAGTGTAAGGTCGGTTTTGGACTCCTCAACCACTTCTTGACTTTCTCTATTCC